>AP027114.1:31095386-31320386 GCA_028142955.1 Pinctada fucata
TGTATCATGAACTCAAACTTGTCGCACCGGTCCTCTGAGGACAGCTCTTTCCATGTTTTATAAGCTATGTATTAATTACGTTAAATATATGAAAATTCGGGTCGCCGTTGAACATTATGATGTCGGGTTTTGAGTGCTTTCAAGAAGTTTCAGACTTCTGTCAATTTTTAGAGTCTTTACTTGCTATGTTTATGAGATAGGTTCTGCTTGATCTTCCCTCACGGGTACTATTTCTTAACACGCCCTATTTATTCTGATTGGATACGGAGGTCAATCTCCGAAACCGACGACGGTAGCTAGATTCGTTCTTTACACCTTATAATTTTTCATTTTTACAGTTTGTATTTTTAACCTCCTTTATGTGGGCCTCTCGTGATATGACTTTCTATTCACACTGACCCGCGCGTTGTCAGTTTAGTGAGTATCTCTCTTCAGGACGGACGTGTTTTTAATTGGGGGATTTTTCGTTTCATTTTACTTAGTCAATCGAGTACCTTACGTTTATATAGAGTGGGGGGAGGGCGGTATTTTTGTTTGATTTTACTCACTTGATAATATGTTACTTAATCAATCAGGGAGCATCTTTTCAGCTTTTTTTTTTTTTTTTTTTTTATTTTGAACCTTTAGAAGTCTTGGACGTGTTTCTATCGATCAGTCCGTCCAGACTTTTTGGCAGCGGGTGTTGCATGCAAACAGGAGACGCTGACTCTACCTAGGCACCTGGTCTCGCCCCTCGCGGGGTCTGCTTTGGTTCATGAATTGAGAATATTACCTACCTGGCTACTAGTTATAGCCTTTCGAGCTTCAGTATAGTACAGGTTCTGACTAGCATGAGAGTGTGTGTATGTTTTTTTTATGTACTTGTGTCCGAACGGAATGAGGGACGTACTGTCCCTTGTTCCGTCTGGATACAAGTACATATTCGTGTATCCAGAGGGCTCAAGGGGTGTACTGTCCCTTCCGCTGGGTTTTAAACACGTTTAGTGTCGTGGTCGCTTGTACCTTTTTTTGTGCTTTTATATCTTTTTTTCCAAGCGACGTGCATTCGCCCTTTGTTTGGGCTGATCCGACATTGTCTGAATAGTGAACGTGGTTGTTTTCATCTCTTTTGTGCTGTCTATATTATTTTTTTCTAGAAAACAACATTGCATTCCTTTTTTGGGATCCGTTCCTATTCTTGTGAATATGGTGTATGCTACTGTGTGTATGTATTGTCAGTTTAGTTGTATCATGAACTCAAACTTGTCGCACCCGGTCCTCTGAGACAGCTCTTTCCATGTTTTATAGCTATGTAATTAATTACGTTAAATATATGAAAAATTCGGGGTCGCCGTTGAACATTATGATGTCGGGTTTTGAGTGCTTTCAAGAAGTTTCAGACTTCTGTCAATTTTTAGAGTCTTTACTTGCTATGTTTATGAGATAGGTTCTGGCTTGATCTTCCCTCACGGGTACTATTTCTTAACACGCCCTATTTATTCTGATTGGATACGGAGGTCAATCTCCGAAACCGACGACGGTAGCTAGATTCGTTCTTTACAACCTTATAATTTTTCATTTTTACAGTTTGTATTTTTAACCTCCTTTATGTGGGCCTCTCGTGATATGACTTTCTATTCACACTGACCCGCGCGTTGTCAGTTTAGTGAGTATCTCTCTTCAGGACGGACGTGTTTTTAATTGGGGGATTTTTCGTTTCATTTTACTTAGTCAATCGAGTACCTTACGTTTATATAGAGTGGGGGGAGGCGGGTATTTTGTTTGATTTTACTCACTTGATAATATGTTACTTAATCAATCAGGGAGCATCTTTTCAGCTTTTTTTTTTTTTTTTTTTATTTTGAACCTTTAGAAGTCTTGGACGTGTTTCTATCGATCAGTCCGTCCAGACTTTTTGGCAGCGGGTGTTGCATGCAAACAGGAGACGCTGACTCTACCTAGGCACCCTGGTCTCGCCCCTCGCGGGGTCTGCTTTGGTTCATGAATTGAGAATATTACCTACCTGGCTACTAGTTATAGCCTTTCGAGCTTCAGTATAGTACAGGTTCTGACTAGCATGAGAGTGTGTGTATGTTTTTTTTATGTACTTGTGTCCGAACGGAATGAGGGACGTACTGTCCCTTGTTCCGTCTGGATACAAGTACATATTCGTGTATCCAGAGGGCTCAAGGGGTGTACTGTCCCTTCCGCTGGGTTTTAAACACGTTTAGTGTCGTGGTCGCTTGTACCTTTTTTTGTGCTTTTATATCTTTTTTTCCAAGCGACGTGCATTCGCCCTTTGTTGGGCTGATCCGACATTGTCTGAATAGTGAACGTGGTTGTTTTCATCTCTTTTGTGCTGTCTATATTATTTTTTTCTAGAAAAACAACATTGCATTCCTTTTTTGGGATCCGTTCCTATTCTTGTGAATATGGTGTATGCTACTGTGTGTATGTATTGTCAGTTTAGTTGTATCATGAACTCAAACTTGTCGCACCGGTCCTCTGAGACAGCTCTTTCCATGTTTTATAGCTATGTATTAATTACGTTAAATATATGAAAATTCGGGGTCGCCGTTGAACATTATGATGTCGGGTTTTGAGTGCTTTCAAGAAGTTTCAGACTTCTGTCAATTTTTAGAGTCTTTACTTGCTATGTTTATGAGATAGGTTCTGCTTGATCTTCCCTCACGGGTACTATTTCTTAACACGCCCTATTTATTCTGATTGGATACGGAGGGTCAATCTCCGAAACCGACGACGGTAGCTAGATTCGTTCTTTACACCTTATAATTTTTCATTTTTACAGTTTGTATTTTTAACCTCCTTTATGTGGGCCTCTCGTGATATGACTTTCTATTCACACTGACCCCGCGCGTTGGTCAGTTTAGTGAGTATCTCTCTTCAGGACGGACGTGTTTTTAATTGGGGGATTTTTCGTTTCATTTTACTTAGTCAATCGAGTACCTTACGTTTATATAGAGTGGGGGGGAGGCGGTATTTTGTTTGATTTTACTCACTTGATAATATGTTACTTAATCAATCAGGGAGCATCTTTTCAGCTTTTTTTTTTTTTTTTTTTATTTTTGAACCTTTAGAAGTCTTGGACGTGTTTCTATCGATCAGTCCGTCCAGACTTTTTGGCAGCGGGTGTTGCATGCAAACAGGAGACGCTGACTCTACCTAGGCACCTGGTCTCGCCCCTCGCGGGGTCTGCTTTGGTTCATGAATTGAGAATATTACCTACCTGGCTACTAGTTATAGCCTTTCGAGCTTCAGTATAGTACAGGTTCTGACTAGCATGAGAGTGTGTGTATGTTTTTTTTATGTACTTGTGTCCGAACGGAATGAGGGACGTACTGTCCCTTGTTCCGTCTGGATACAAGTACATATTCGTGTATCCAGAGGGCTCAAGGGGTGTACTGTCCCTTCCGCTGGGTTTAAACACGTTTAGTGTCGTGGTCGCTTGTACCTTTTTTTGTGCTTTTATATCTTTTTTTCCAAGCGACGTGCATTCGCCCTTTGTTGGGCTGATCCGACATTGTCTGAATAGTGAACGTGGTTGTTTTCATCTCTTTTGTGCTGTCTATATTATTTTTTTCTAGAAAACAACATTGCATTCCTTTTTTGGGATCCGTTCCTATTCTTGTGAATATGGTGTATGCTACTGTGTGTATGTATTGTCAGTTTAGTTGTATCATGAACTCAAACTTGTCGCACCGGTCCTCTGAGACAGCTCTTTCCATGTTTTATAGCTATGTATTAATTACGTTAAATATATGAAAATTCGGGTCGCCGTTGAACATTATGATGTCGGGTTTTGAGTGCTTTCAAGAAGTTTCAGACTTCTGTCAATTTTTAGAGTCTTTACTTGCTATGTTTATGAGATAGGTTCTGCTTGATCTTCCCTCACGGGTACTATTTCTTAACACGCCCTATTTATTCTGATTGGATACGGAGGTCAATCTCCGAAACCGACGACGGTAGCTAGATTCGTTCTTTACACCTTATAATTTTTTCATTTTTACAGTTTGTATTTTTAACCTCCTTTATGTGGGCCTCTCGTGATATGACTTTCTATTCACACTGACCCGCGCGTTGTCAGTTTAGTGAGTATCTCTCTTCAGGACGGACGTGTTTTTAATTGGGGGATTTTTCGTTTCATTTTACTTAGTCAATCGAGTACCTTACGTTTATATAGAGTGGGGGGAGGCGGTATTTTGTTTGATTTTACTCACTTGATAATATGTTACTTAATCAATCAGGGAGCATCTTTTCAGCTTTTTTTTTTTTTTTTTTTATTTTGAACCTTTAGAAGTCTTGGACGTGTTTCTATCGATCAGTCCGTCCAGACTTTTTGGCAGCGGGTGTTGCATGCAAACAGGAGACGCTGACTCTACCTAGGCACCTGGTCTCGCCCCTCGCGGGGTCTGCTTTGGTTCATGAATTGAGAATATTACCTACCTGGCTACTAGTTATAGCCTTTCGAGCTTCAGTATAGTACAGGTTCTGACTAGCATGAGAGTGTGTGTATGTTTTTTTTATGTACTTGTGTCCGAACGGAATGAGGGGACGTACTGTCCCTTGTTCCGTCTGGATACAAGTACATATTCGTGTATCCAGAGGGCTCAAGGGGTGTACTGTCCCTTCCGCTGGGTTTAAACACGTTTAGTGTCGTGGTCGCTTGTACCTTTTTTTGTGCTTTTATATCTTTTTTTCCAAGCGACGTGCATTCGCCCTTTGTTGGGCTGATCCGACATTGTCTGAATAGTGAACGTGGTTGTTTTCATCTCTTTTGTGCTGTCTATATTATTTTTTTCTAGAAAACAACATTGCATTCCTTTTTTGGGATCCGTTCCTATTCTTGTGAATATGGTGTATGCTACTGTGTGTATGTATTGTCAGTTTAGTTGTATCATGAACTCAAACTTGTCGCACCGGTCCTCTGAGACAGCTCTTTCCATGTTTTATAGCTATGTATTAATTACGTTAAATATATGAAAATTCGGGTCGCCGTTGAACATTATGATGTCGGGTTTTGAGTGCTTTCAAGAAGTTTCAGACTTCTGTCAATTTTTAGAGTCTTTACTTGCTATGTTTATGAGATAGGTTCTGCTTGATCTTCCCTCACGGGTACTATTTCTTAACACGCCCTATTTATTCTGATTGGATACGGAGGTCAATCTCCGAAACCGACGACGGTAGCTAGATTCGTTCTTTACACCTTATAATTTTTCATTTTTACAGTTTGTATTTTTAACCTCCTTTATGTGGGCCTCTCGTGATATGACTTTCTATTCACACTGACCCGCGCGTTGTCAGTTTAGTGAGTATCTCTCTTCAGGACGGACGTGTTTTTAATTGGGGGATTTTTCGTTTCATTTTACTTAGTCAATCGAGTACCTTACGTTTATATAGAGTGGGGGGAGGCGGTATTTTGTTTGATTTTACTCACTTGATAATATGTTACTTAATCAATCAGGGAGCATCTTTTCAGCTTTTTTTTTTTTTTTTTTTTATTTTGAACCTTTAGAAGTCTTGGACGTGTTTCTATCGATCAGTCCGTCCAGACTTTTTGGCAGCGGGTGTTGCATGCAAACAGGAGACGCTGACTCTACCTAGGCACCTGGTCTCGCCCCTCGCGGGGTCTGCTTTGGTTCATGAATTGAGAATATTACCTACCTGGCTACTAGTTATAGCCTTTCGAGCTTCAGTATAGTACAGGTTCTGACTAGCATGAGAGTGTGTGTATGTTTTTTTTATGTACTTGTGTCCGAACGGAATGAGGGACGTACTGTCCCTTGTTCCGTCTGGATACAAGTACATATTCGTGTATCCAGAGGGCTCAAGGGGTGTACTGTCCCTTCCGCTGGGTTTAAACACGTTTAGTGTCGTGGTCGCTTGTACCTTTTTTTGTGCTTTTATATCTTTTTTTCCAAGCGACGTGCATTCGCCCTTTGTTGGGCTGATCCGACATTGTCTGAATAGTGAACGTGGTTGTTTTCATCTCTTTTGTGCTGTCTATATTATTTTTTTCTAGAAAACAACATTGCATTCCTTTTTTGGGATCCGTTCCTATTCTTGTGAATATGGTGTATGCTACTGTGTGTATGTATTGTCAGTTTAGTTGTATCATGAACTCAAACTTGTCGCACCGGTCCTCTGAGACAGCTCTTTCCATGTTTTATAGCTATGTATTAATTACGTTAAATATATGAAAATTCGGGTCGCCGTTGAACATTATGATGTCGGGTTTTGAGTGCTTTCAAGAAGTTTCAGACTTCTGTCAATTTTTAGAGTCTTTACTTGCTATGTTTATGAGATAGGTTCTGCTTGATCTTCCCTCACGGGTACTATTTCTTAACACGCCCTATTTATTCTGATTGGATACGGAGGTCAATCTCCGAAACCGACGACGGTAGCTAGATTCGTTCTTTACACCTTATAATTTTTCATTTTTACAGTTTGTATTTTTAACCTCCTTTATGTGGGCCTCTCGTGATATGACTTTCTATTCACACTGACCCGCGCGTTGTCAGTTTAGTGAGTATCTCTCTTCAGGACGGACGTGTTTTTAATTGGGGGATTTTTCGTTTCATTTTACTTAGTCAATCGAGTACCTTACGTTTATATAGAGTGGGGGGAGGCGGTATTTTGTTTGATTTTACTCACTTGATAATATGTTACTTAATCAATCAGGGAGCATCTTTTCAGCTTTTTTTTTTTTTTTTTTTTATTTTGAACCTTTAGAAGTCTTGGACGTGTTTCTATCGATCAGTCCGTCCAGACTTTTTGGCAGCGGGTGTTGCATGCAAACAGGAGACGCTGACTCTACCTAGGCACCTGGTCTCGCCCCTCGCGGGGTCTGCTTTGGTTCATGAATTGAGAATATTACCTACCTGGCTACTAGTTATAGCCTTTCGAGCTTCAGTATAGTACAGGTTCTGACTAGCATGAGAGTGTGTGTATGTTTTTTTTATGTACTTGTGTCCGAACGGAATGAGGGACGTACTGTCCCTTGTTCCGTCTGGATACAAGTACATATTCGTGTATCCAGAGGGCTCAAGGGGTGTACTGTCCCTTCCGCTGGGTTTAAACACGTTTAGTGTCGTGGTCGCTTGTACCTTTTTTTGTGCTTTTATATCTTTTTTTCCAAGCGACGTGCATTCGCCCTTTGTTGGGCTGATCCGACATTGTCTGAATAGTGAACGTGGTTGTTTTCATCTCTTTTGTGCTGTCTATATTATTTTTTTCTAGAAAACAACATTGCATTCCTTTTTTGGGATCCGTTCCTATTCTTGTGAATATGGTGTATGCTACTGTGTGTATGTATTGTCAGTTTAGTTGTATCATGAACTCAAACTTGTCGCACCGGTCCTCTGAGACAGCTCTTTCCATGTTTTATAGCTATGTATTAATTACGTTAAATATATGAAAATTCGGGTCGCCGTTGAACATTATGATGTCGGGTTTTGAGTGCTTTCAAGAAGTTTCAGACTTCTGTCAATTTTTAGAGTCTTTACTTGCTATGTTTATGAGATAGGTTCTGCTTGATCTTCCCTCACGGGTACTATTTCTTAACACGCCCTATTTATTCTGATTGGATACGGAGGTCAATCTCCGAAACCGACGACGGTAGCTAGATTCGTTCTTTACACCTTATAATTTTTCATTTTTACAGTTTGTATTTTTAACCTCCTTTATGTGGGCCTCTCGTGATATGACTTTCTATTCACACTGACCCGCGCGTTGTCAGTTTAGTGAGTATCTCTCTTCAGGACGGACGTGTTTTTAATTGGGGGATTTTTCGTTTCATTTTACTTAGTCAATCGAGTACCTTACGTTTATATAGAGTGGGGGGAGGCGGTATTTTGTTTGATTTTACTCACTTGATAATATGTTACTTAATCAATCAGGGAGCATCTTTTCAGCTTTTTTTTTTTTTTTTTTTATTTTGAACCTTTAGAAGTCTTGGACGTGTTTCTATCGATCAGTCCGTCCAGACTTTTTGGCAGCGGGTGTTGCATGCAAACAGGAGACGCTGACTCTACCTAGGCACCTGGTCTCGCCCCTCGCGGGGTCTGCTTTGGTTCATGAATTGAGAATATTACCTACCTGGCTACTAGTTATAGCCTTTCGAGCTTCAGTATAGTACAGGTTCTGACTAGCATGAGAGTGTGTGTATGTTTTTTTTATGTACTTGTGTCCGAACGGAATGAGGGACGTACTGTCCCTTGTTCCGTCTGGATACAAGTACATATTCGTGTATCCAGAGGGCTCAAGGGGTGTACTGTCCCTTCCGCTGGGTTTAAACACGTTTAGTGTCGTGGTCGCTTGTACCTTTTTTTGTGCTTTTATATCTTTTTTTCCAAGCGACGTGCATTCGCCCTTTGTTGGGCTGATCCGACATTGTCTGAATAGTGAACGTGGTTGTTTTCATCTCTTTTGTGCTGTCTATATTATTTTTTTCTAGAAAACAACATTGCATTCCTTTTTTGGGATCCGTTCCTATTCTTGTGAATATGGTGTATGCTACTGTGTGTATGTATTGTCAGTTTAGTTGTATCATGAACTCAAACTTGTCGCACCGGTCCTCTGAGACAGCTCTTTCCATGTTTTATAGCTATGTATTAATTACGTTAAATATATGAAAATTCGGGTCGCCGTTGAACATTATGATGTCGGGTTTTGAGTGCTTTCAAGAAGTTTCAGACTTCTGTCAATTTTTAGAGTCTTTACTTGCTATGTTTATGAGATAGGTTCTGCTTGATCTTCCCTCACGGGTACTATTTCTTAACACGCCCTATTTATTCTGATTGGATACGGAGGTCAATCTCCGAAACCGACGACGGTAGCTAGATTCGTTCTTTACACCTTATAATTTTTCATTTTTACAGTTTGTATTTTTAACCTCCTTTATGTGGGCCTCTCGTGATATGACTTTCTATTCACACTGACCCGCGCGTTGTCAGTTTAGTGAGTATCTCTCTTCAGGACGGACGTGTTTTTAATTGGGGGATTTTTCGTTTCATTTTACTTAGTCAATCGAGTACCTTACGTTTATATAGAGTGGGGGGAGGCGGTATTTTGTTTGATTTTACTCACTTGATAATATGTTACTTAATCAATCAGGGAGCATCTTTTCAGCTTTTTTTTTTTTTTTTTTTTATTTTGAACCTTTAGAAGTCTTGGACGTGTTTCTATCGATCAGTCCGTCCAGACTTTTTGGCAGCGGGTGTTGCATGCAAACAGGAGACGCTGACTCTACCTAGGCACCTGGTCTCGCCCCTCGCGGGGTCTGCTTTGGTTCATGAATTGAGAATATTACCTACCTGGCTACTAGTTATAGCCTTTCGAGCTTCAGTATAGTACAGGTTCTGACTAGCATGAGAGTGTGTGTATGTTTTTTTTATGTACTTGTGTCCGAACGGAATGAGGGACGTACTGTCCCTTGTTCCGTCTGGATACAAGTACATATTCGTGTATCCAGAGGGCTCAAGGGGTGTACTGTCCCTTCCGCTGGGTTTAAACACGTTTAGTGTCGTGGTCGCTTGTACCTTTTTTTGTGCTTTTATATCTTTTTTTCCAAGCGACGTGCATTCGCCCTTTGTTGGGCTGATCCGACATTGTCTGAATAGTGAACGTGGTTGTTTTCATCTCTTTTGTGCTGTCTATATTATTTTTTTCTAGAAAACAACATTGCATTCCTTTTTTGGGATCCGTTCCTATTCTTGTGAATATGGTGTATGCTACTGTGTGTATGTATTGTCAGTTTAGTTGTATCATGAACTCAAACTTGTCGCACCGGTCCTCTGAGACAGCTCTTTCCATGTTTTATAGCTATGTATTAATTACGTTAAATATATGAAAATTCGGGTCGCCGTTGAACATTATGATGTCGGGTTTTGAGTGCTTTCAAGAAGTTTCAGACTTCTGTCAATTTTTAGAGTCTTTACTTGCTATGTTTATGAGATAGGTTCTGCTTGATCTTCCCTCACGGGTACTATTTCTTAACACGCCCTATTTATTCTGATTGGATACGGAGGTCAATCTCCGAAACCGACGACGGTAGCTAGATTCGTTCTTTACACCTTATAATTTTTCATTTTTACAGTTTGTATTTTTAACCTCCTTTATGTGGGCCTCTCGTGATATGACTTTCTATTCACACTGACCCGCGCGTTGTCAGTTTAGTGAGTATCTCTCTTCAGGACGGACGTGTTTTTAATTGGGGGATTTTTCGTTTCATTTTACTTAGTCAATCGAGTACCTTACGTTTATATAGAGTGGGGGGAGGCGGTATTTTGTTTGATTTTACTCACTTGATAATATGTTACTTAATCAATCAGGGAGCATCTTTTCAGCTTTTTTTTTTTTTTTTTTTATTTTGAACCTTTAGAAGTCTTGGACGTGTTTCTATCGATCAGTCCGTCCAGACTTTTTGGCAGCGGGTGTTGCATGCAAACAGGAGACGCTGACTCTACCTAGGCACCTGGTCTCGCCCCTCGCGGGGTCTGCTTTGGTTCATGAATTGAGAATATTACCTACCTGGCTACTAGTTATAGCCTTTCGAGCTTCAGTATAGTACAGGTTCTGACTAGCATGAGAGTGTGTGTATGTTTTTTTTATGTACTTGTGTCCGAACGGAATGAGGGACGTACTGTCCCTTGTTCCGTCTGGATACAAGTACATATTCGTGTATCCAGAGGGCTCAAGGGGTGTACTGTCCCTTCCGCTGGGTTTAAACACGTTTAGTGTCGTGGTCGCTTGTACCTTTTTTTGTGCTTTTATATCTTTTTTTCCAAGCGACGTGCATTCGCCCTTTGTTGGGCTGATCCGACATTGTCTGAATAGTGAACGTGGTTGTTTTCATCTCTTTTGTGCTGTCTATATTATTTTTTTCTAGAAAACAACATTGCATTCCTTTTTTGGGATCCGTTCCTATTCTTGTGAATATGGTGTATGCTACTGTGTGTATGTATTGTCAGTTTAGTTGTATCATGAACTCAAACTTGTCGCACCGGTCCTCTGAGACAGCTCTTTCCATGTTTTATAGCTATGTATTAATTACGTTAAATATATGAAAATTCGGGTCGCCGTTGAACATTATGATGTCGGGTTTTGAGTGCTTTCAAGAAGTTTCAGACTTCTGTCAATTTTTAGAGTCTTTACTTGCTATGTTTATGAGATAGGTTCTGCTTGATCTTCCCTCACGGGTACTATTTCTTAACACGCCCTATTTATTCTGATTGGATACGGAGGTCAATCTCCGAAACCGACGACGGTAGCTAGATTCGTTCTTTACACCTTATAATTTTTCATTTTTACAGTTTGTATTTTTAACCTCCTTTATGTGGGCCTCTCGTGATATGACTTTCTATTCACACTGACCCGCGCGTTGTCAGTTTAGTGAGTATCTCTCTTCAGGACGGACGTGTTTTTAATTGGGGGATTTTTCGTTTCATTTTACTTAGTCAATCGAGTACCTTACGTTTATATAGAGTGGGGGGAGGCGGTATTTTGTTTGATTTTACTCACTTGATAATATGTTACTTAATCAATCAGGGAGCATCTTTTCAGCTTTTTTTTTTTTTTTTTTTTATTTTGAACCTTTAGAAGTCTTGGACGTGTTTCTATCGATCAGTCCGTCCAGACTTTTTGGCAGCGGGTGTTGCATGCAAACAGGAGACGCTGACTCTACCTAGGCACCTGGTCTCGCCCCTCGCGGGGTCTGCTTTGGTTCATGAATTGAGAATATTACCTACCTGGCTACTAGTTATAGCCTTTCGAGCTTCAGTATAGTACAGGTTCTGACTAGCATGAGAGTGTGTGTATGTTTTTTTTATGTACTTGTGTCCGAACGGAATGAGGGACGTACTGTCCCTTGTTCCGTCTGGATACAAGTACATATTCGTGTATCCAGAGGGCTCAAGGGGTGTACTGTCCCTTCCGCTGGGTTTAAACACGTTTAGTGTCGTGGTCGCTTGTACCTTTTTTTGTGCTTTTATATCTTTTTTTCCAAGCGACGTGCATTCGCCCTTTGTTGGGCTGATCCGACATTGTCTGAATAGTGAACGTGGTTGTTTTCATCTCTTTTGTGCTGTCTATATTATTTTTTTCTAGAAAACAACATTGCATTCCTTTTTTGGGATCCGTTCCTATTCTTGTGAATATGGTGTATGCTACTGTGTGTATGTATTGTCAGTTTAGTTGTATCATGAACTCAAACTTGTCGCACCGGTCCTCTGAGACAGCTCTTTCCATGTTTTATAGCTATGTATTAATTACGTTAAATATATGAAAATTCGGGTCGCCGTTGAACATTATGATGTCGGGTTTTGAGTGCTTTCAAGAAGTTTCAGACTTCTGTCAATTTTTAGAGTCTTTACTTGCTATGTTTATGAGATAGGTTCTGCTTGATCTTCCCTCACGGGTACTATTTCTTAACACGCCCTATTTATTCTGATTGGATACGGAGGTCAATCTCCGAAACCGACGACGGTAGCTAGATTCGTTCTTTACACCTTATAATTTTTCATTTTTACAGTTTGTATTTTTAACCTCCTTTATGTGGGCCTCTCGTGATATGACTTTCTATTCACACTGACCCGCGCGTTGTCAGTTTAGTGAGTATCTCTCTTCAGGACGGACGTGTTTTTAATTGGGGGATTTTTCGTTTCATTTTACTTAGTCAATCGAGTACCTTACGTTTATATAGAGTGGGGGGAGGCGGTATTTTGTTTGATTTTACTCACTTGATAATATGTTACTTAATCAATCAGGGAGCATCTTTTCAGCTTTTTTTTTTTTTTTTTTTTATTTTGAACCTTTAGAAGTCTTGGACGTGTTTCTATCGATCAGTCCGTCCAGACTTTTTGGCAGCGGGTGTTGCATGCAAACAGGAGACGCTGACTCTACCTAGGCACCTGGTCTCGCCCCTCGCGGGGTCTGCTTTGGTTCATGAATTGAGAATATTACCTACCTGGCTACTAGTTATAGCCTTTCGAGCTTCAGTATAGTACAGGTTCTGACTAGCATGAGAGTGTGTGTATGTTTTTTTTATGTACTTGTGTCCGAACGGAATGAGGGACGTACTGTCCCTTGTTCCGTCTGGATACAAGTACATATTCGTGTATCCAGAGGGCTCAAGGGGTGTACTGTCCCTTCCGCTGGGTTTAAACACGTTTAGTGTCGTGGTCGCTTGTACCTTTTTTTGTGCTTTTATATCTTTTTTTCCAAGCGACGTGCATTCGCCCTTTGTTGGGCTGATCCGACATTGTCTGAATAGTGAACGTGGTTGTTTTCATCTCTTTTGTGCTGTCTATATTATTTTTTTCTAGAAAACAACATTGCATTCCTTTTTTGGGATCCGTTCCTATTCTTGTGAATATGGTGTATGCTACTGTGTGTATGTATTGTCAGTTTAGTTGTATCATGAACTCAAACTTGTCGCACCGGTCCTCTGAGACAGCTCTTTCCATGTTTTATAGCTATGTATTAATTACGTTAAATATATGAAAATTCGGGTCGCCGTTGAACATTATGATGTCGGGTTTTGAGTGCTTTCAAGAAGTTTCAGACTTCTGTCAATTTTTAGAGTCTTTACTTGCTATGTTTATGAGATAGGTTCTGCTTGATCTTCCCTCACGGGTACTATTTCTTAACACGCCCTATTTATTCTGATTGGATACGGAGGTCAATCTCCGAAACCGACGACGGTAGCTAGATTCGTTCTTTACACCTTATAATTTTTCATTTTTACAGTTTGTATTTTTAACCTCCTTTATGTGGGCCTCTCGTGATATGACTTTCTATTCACACTGACCCGCGCGTTGTCAGTTTAGTGAGTATCTCTCTTCAGGACGGACGTGTTTTTAATTGGGGGATTTTTCGTTTCATTTTACTTAGTCAATCGAGTACCTTACGTTTATATAGAGTGGGGGGAGGCGGTATTTTGTTTGATTTTACTCACTTGATAATATGTTACTTAATCAATCAGGGAGCATCTTTTCAGCTTTTTTTTTTTTTTTTTTTATTTTGAACCTTTAGAAGTCTTGGACGTGTTTCTATCGATCAGTCCGTCCAGACTTTTTGGCAGCGGGTGTTGCATGCAAACAGGAGACGCTGACTCTACCTAGGCACCTGGTCTCGCCCCTCGCGGGGTCTGCTTTGGTTCATGAATTGAGAATATTACCTACCTGGCTACTAGTTATAGCCTTTCGAGCTTCAGTATAGTACAGGTTCTGACTAGCATGAGAGTGTGTGTATGTTTTTTTTATGTACTTGTGTCCGAACGGAATGAGGGACGTACTGTCCCTTGTTCCGTCTGGATACAAGTACATATTCGTGTATCCAGAGGGCTCAAGGGGTGTACTGTCCCTTCCGCTGGGTTTAAACACGTTTAGTGTCGTGGTCGCTTGTACCTTTTTTTGTGCTTTTATATCTTTTTTTCCAAGCGACGTGCATTCGCCCTTTGTTGGGCTGATCCGACATTGTCTGAATAGTGAACGTGGTTGTTTTCATCTCTTTTGTGCTGTCTATATTATTTTTTTCTAGAAAACAACATTGCATTCCTTTTTTGGGATCCGTTCCTATTCTTGTGAATATGGTGTATGCTACTGTGTGTATGTATTGTCAGTTTAGTTGTATCATGAACTCAAACTTGTCGCACCGGTCCTCTGAGACAGCTCTTTCCATGTTTTATAGCTATGTATTAATTACGTTAAATATATGAAAATTCGGGTCGCCGTTGAACATTATGATGTCGGGTTTTGAGTGCTTTCAAGAAGTTTCAGACTTCTGTCAATTTTTAGAGTCTTTACTTGCTATGTTTATGAGATAGGTTCTGCTTGATCTTCCCTCACGGGTACTATTTCTTAACACGCCCTATTTATTCTGATTGGATACGGAGGTCAATCTCCGAAACCGACGACGGTAGCTAGATTCGTTCTTTACACCTTATAATTTTTCATTTTTACAGTTTGTATTTTTAACCTCCTTTATGTGGGCCTCTCGTGATATGACTTTCTATTCACACTGACCCGCGCGTTGTCAGTTTAGTGAGTATCTCTCTTCAGGACGGACGTGTTTTTAATTGGGGGATTTTTCGTTTCATTTTACTTAGTCAATCGAGTACCTTACGTTTATATAGAGTGGGGGGAGGCGGTATTTTGTTTGATTTTACTCACTTGATAATATGTTACTTAATCAATCAGGGAGCATCTTTTCAGCTTTTTTTTTTTTTTTTTTTATTTTGAACCTTTAGAAGTCTTGGACGTGTTTCTATCGATCAGTCCGTCCAGACTTTTTGGCAGCGGGTGTTGCATGCAAACAGGAGACGCTGACTCTACCTAGGCACCTGGTCTCGCCCCTCGCGGGGTCTGCTTTGGTTCATGAATTGAGAATATTACCTACCTGGCTACTAGTTATAGCCTTTCGAGCTTCAGTATAGTACAGGTTCTGACTAGCATGAGAGTGTGTGTATGTTTTTTTTATGTACTTGTGTCCGAACGGAATGAGGGACGTACTGTCCCTTGTTCCGTCTGGATACAAGTACATATTCGTGTATCCAGAGGGCTCAAGGGGTGTACTGTCCCTTCCGCTGGGTTTAAACACGTTTAGTGTCGTGGTCGCTTGTACCTTTTTTTGTGCTTTTATATCTTTTTTTCCAAGCGACGTGCATTCGCCCTTTGTTGGGCTGATCCGACATTGTCTGAATAGTGAACGTGGTTGTTTTCATCTCTTTTGTGCTGTCTATATTATTTTTTTCTAGAAAACAACATTGCATTCCTTTTTTGGGATCCGTTCCTATTCTTGTGAATATGGTGTATGCTACTGTGTGTATGTATTGTCAGTTTAGTTGTATCATGAACTCAAACTTGTCGCACCGGTCCTCTGAGACAGCTCTTTCCATGTTTTATAGCTATGTATTAATTACGTTAAATATATGAAAATTCGGGTCGCCGTTGAACATTATGATGTCGGGTTTTGAGTGCTTTCAAGAAGTTTCAGACTTCTGTCAATTTTTAGAGTCTTTACTTGCTATGTTTATGAGATAGGTTCTGCTTGATCTTCCCTCACGGGTACTATTTCTTAACACGCCCTATTTATTCTGATTGGATACGGAGGTCAATCTCCGAAACCGACGACGGTAGCTAGATTCGTTCTTTACACCTTATAATTTTTCATTTTTACAGTTTGTATTTTTAACCTCCTTTATGTGGGCCTCTCGTGATATGACTTTCTATTCACACTGACCCGCGCGTTGTCAGTTTAGTGAGTATCTCTCTTCAGGACGGACGTGTTTTTAATTGGGGGATTTTTCGTTTCATTTTACTTAGTCAATCGAGTACCTTACGTTTATATAGAGTGGGGGGAGGCGGTATTTTGTTTGATTTTACTCACTTGATAATATGTTACTTAATCAATCAGGGAGCATCTTTTCAGCTTTTTTTTTTTTTTTTTTTTATTTTGAACCTTTAGAAGTCTTGGACGTGTTTCTATCGATCAGTCCGTCCAGACTTTTTGGCAGCGGGTGTTGCATGCAAACAGGAGACGCTGACTCTACCTAGGCACCTGGTCTCGCCCCTCGCGGGGTCTGCTTTGGTTCATGAATTGAGAATATTACCTACCTGGCTACTAGTTATAGCCTTTCGAGCTTCAGTATAGTACAGGTTCTGACTAGCATGAGAGTGTGTGTATGTTTTTTTTATGTACTTGTGTCCGAACGGAATGAGGGACGTACTGTCCCTTGTTCCGTCTGGATACAAGTACATATTCGTGTATCCAGAGGGCTCAAGGGGTGTACTGTCCCTTCCGCTGGGTTTAAACACGTTTAGTGTCGTGGTCGCTTGTACCTTTTTTTTGTGCTTTTATATCTTTTTTTCCAAGCGACGTGCATTCGCCCTTTGTTGGGCTGATCCGACATTGTCTGAATAGTGAACGTGGTTGTTTTCATCTCTTTTGTGCTGTCTATATTATTTTTTTCTAGAAAACAACATTGCATTCCTTTTTTGGGATCCGTTCCTATTCTTGTGAATATGGTGTATGCTACTGTGTGTATGTATTGTCAGTTTAGTTGTATCATGAACTCAAACTTGTCGCACCGGTCCTCTGAGACAGCTCTTTCCATGTTTTATAGCTATGTATTAATTACGTTAAATATATGAAAATTCGGGTCGCCGTTGAACATTATGATGTCGGGTTTTGAGTGCTTTCAAGAAGTTTCAGACTTCTGTCAATTTTTAGAGTCTTTACTTGCTATGTTTATGAGATAGGTTCTGCTTGATCTTCCCTCACGGGTACTATTTCTTAACACGCCCTATTTATTCTGATTGGATACGGAGGTCAATCTCCGAAACCGACGACGGTAGCTAGATTCGTTCTTTACACCTTATAATTTTTCATTTTTACAGTTTGTATTTTTAACCTCCTTTATGTGGGCCTCTCGTGATATGACTTTCTATTCACACTGACCCGCGCGTTGTCAGTTTAGTGAGTATCTCTCTTCAGGACGGACGTGTTTTTAATTGGGGGATTTTTCGTTTCATTTTACTTAGTCAATCGAGTACCTTACGTTTATATAGAGTGGGGGGAGGCGGTATTTTGTTTGATTTTACTCACTTGATAATATGTTACTTAATCAATCAGGGAGCATCTTTTCAGCTTTTTTTTTTTTTTTATTTTGAACCTTTAGAAGTCTTGGACGTGTTTCTATCGATCAGTCCGTCCAGACTTTTTGGCAGCGGGTGTTGCATGCAAACAGGAGACGCTGACTCTACCTAGGCACCTGGTCTCGCCCCTCGCGGGGTCTGCTTTGGTTCATGAATTGAGAATATTACCTACCTGGCTACTAGTTATAGCCTTTCGAGCTTCAGTATAGTACAGGTTCTGACTAGCATGAGAGTGTGTGTATGTTTTTTTTATGTACTTGTGTCCGAACGGAATGAGGGACGTACTGTCCCTTGTTCCGTCTGGATACAAGTACATATTCGTGTATCCAGAGGGCTCAAGGGGTGTACTGTCCCTTCCGCTGGGTTTAAACACGTTTAGTGTCGTGGTCGCTTGTACCTTTTTTTGTGCTTTTATATCTTTTTTTCCAAGCGACGTGCATTCGCCCTTTGTTGGGCTGATCCGACATTGTCTGAATAGTGAACGTGGTTGTTTTCATCTCTTTTGTGCTGTCTATATTATTTTTTTCTAGAAAACAACATTGCATTCCTTTTTTGGGATCCGTTCCTATTCTTGTGAATATGGTGTATGCTACTGTGTGTATGTATTGTCAGTTTAGTTGTATCATGAACTCAAACTTGTCGCACCGGTCCTCTGAGACAGCTCTTTCCATGTTTTATAGCTATGTATTAATTACGTTAAATATATGAAAATTCGGGTCGCCGTTGAACATTATGATGTCGGGTTTTGAGTGCTTTCAAGAAGTTTCAGACTTCTGTCAATTTTTAGAGTCTTTACTTGCTATGTTTATGAGATAGGTTCTGCTTGATCTTCCCTCACGGGTACTATTTCTTAACACGCCCTATTTATTCTGATTGGATACGGAGGTCAATCTCCGAAACCGACGACGGTAGCTAGATTCGTTCTTTACACCTTATAATTTTTCATTTTTACAGTTTGTATTTTTAACCTCCTTTATGTGGGCCTCTCGTGATATGACTTTCTATTCACACTGACCCGCGCGTTGTCAGTTTAGTGAGTATCTCTCTTCAGGACGGACGTGTTTTTAATTGGGGGATTTTTCGTTTCATTTTACTTAGTCAATCGAGTACCTTACGTTTATATAGAGTGGGGGGAGGCGGTATTTTGTTTGATTTTACTCACTTGATAATATGTTACTTAATCAATCAGGGAGCATCTTTTCAGCTTTTTTTTTTTTTTTATTTTGAACCTTTAGAAGTCTTGGACGTGTTTCTATCGATCAGTCCGTCCAGACTTTTTGGCAGCGGGTGTTGCATGCAAACAGGAGACGCTGACTCTACCTAGGCACCTGGTCTCGCCCCTCGCGGGGTCTGCTTTGGTTCATGAATTGAGAATATTACCTACCTGGCTACTAGTTATAGCCTTTCGAGCTTCAGTATAGTACAGGTTCTGACTAGCATGAGAGTGTGTGTATGTTTTTTTTATGTACTTGTGTCCGAACGGAATGAGGGACGTACTGTCCCTTGTTCCGTCTGGATACAAGTACATATTCGTGTATCCAGAGGGCTCAAGGGGTGTACTGTCCCTTCCGCTGGGTTTAAACACGTTTAGTGTCGTGGTCGCTTGTACCTTTTTTTGTGCTTTTATATCTTTTTTTCCAAGCGACGTGCATTCGCCCTTTGTTGGGCTGATCCGACATTGTCTGAATAGTGAACGTGGTTGTTTTCATCTCTTTTGTGCTGTCTATATTATTTTTTTCTAGAAAACAACATTGCATTCCTTTTTTGGGATCCGTTCCTATTCTTGTGAATATGGTGTATGCTACTGTGTGTATGTATTGTCAGTTTAGTTGTATCATGAACTCAAACTTGTCGCACCGGTCCTCTGAGACAGCTCTTTCCATGTTTTATAGCTATGTATTAATTACGTTAAATATATGAAAATTCGGGTCGCCGTTGAACATTATGATGTCGGGTTTTGAGTGCTTTCAAGAAGTTTCAGACTTCTGTCAATTTTTAGAGTCTTTACTTGCTATGTTTATGAGATAGGTTCTGCTTGATCTTCCCTCACGGGTACTATTTCTTAACACGCCCTATTTATTCTGATTGGATACGGAGGTCAATCTCCGAAACCGACGACGGTAGCTAGATTCGTTCTTTACACCTTATAATTTTTCATTTTTACAGTTTGTATTTTTAACCTCCTTTATGTGGGCCTCTCGTGATATGACTTTCTATTCACACTGACCCGCGCGTTGTCAGTTTAGTGAGTATCTCTCTTCAGGACGGACGTGTTTTTAATTGGGGGATTTTTCGTTTCATTTTACTTAGTCAATCGAGTACCTTACGTTTATATAGAGTGGGGGGAGGCGGTATTTTGTTTGATTTTACTCACTTGATAATATGTTACTTAATCAATCAGGGAGCATCTTTTCAGCTTTTTTTTTTTTTTTTTATTTTGAACCTTTAGAAGTCTTGGACGTGTTTCTATCGATCAGTCCGTCCAGACTTTTTGGCAGCGGGTGTTGCATGCAAACAGGAGACGCTGACTCTACCTAGGCACCTGGTCTCGCCCCTCGCGGGGTCTGCTTTGGTTCATGAATTGAGAATATTACCTACCTGGCTACTAGTTATAGCCTTTCGAGCTTCAGTATAGTACAGGTTCTGACTAGCATGAGAGTGTGTGTATGTTTTTTTTATGTACTTGTGTCCGAACGGAATGAGGGACGTACTGTCCCTTGTTCCGTCTGGATACAAGTACATATTCGTGTATCCAGAGGGCTCAAGGGGTGTACTGTCCCTTCCGCTGGGTTTAAACACGTTTAGTGTCGTGGTCGCTTGTACCTTTTTTTGTGCTTTTATATCTTTTTTTCCAAGCGACGTGCATTCGCCCTTTGTTGGGCTGATCCGACATTGTCTGAATAGTGAACGTGGTTGTTTTCATCTCTTTTGTGCTGTCTATATTATTTTTTTCTAGAAAACAACATTGCATTCCTTTTTTGGGATCCGTTCCTATTCTTGTGAATATGGTGTATGCTACTGTGTGTATGTATTGTCAGTTTAGTTGTATCATGAACTCAAACTTGTCGCACCGGTCCTCTGAGACAGCTCTTTCCATGTTTTATAGCTATGTATTAATTACGTTAAATATATGAAAATTCGGGTCGCCGTTGAACATTATGATGTCGGGTTTTGAGTGCTTTCAAGAAGTTTCAGACTTCTGTCAATTTTTAGAGTCTTTACTTGCTATGTTTATGAGATAGGTTCTGCTTGATCTTCCCTCACGGGTACTATTTCTTAACACGCCCTATTTATTCTGATTGGATACGGAGGTCAATCTCCGAAACCGACGACGGTAGCTAGATTCGTTCTTTACACCTTATAATTTTTCATTTTTACAGTTTGTATTTTTAACCTCCTTTATGTGGGCCTCTCGTGATATGACTTTCTATTCACACTGACCCGCGCGTTGTCAGTTTAGTGAGTATCTCTCTTCAGGACGGACGTGTTTTTAATTGGGGGATTTTTCGTTTCATTTTACTTAGTCAATCGAGTACCTTACGTTTATATAGAGTGGGGGGAGGCGGTATTTTGTTTGATTTTACTCACTTGATAATATGTTACTTAATCAATCAGGGAGCATCTTTTCAGCTTTTTTTTTTTTTTTATTTTGAACCTTTAGAAGTCTTGGACGTGTTTCTATCGATCAGTCCGTCCAGACTTTTTGGCAGCGGGTGTTGCATGCAAACAGGAGACGCTGACTCTACCTAGGCACCTGGTCTCGCCCCTCGCGGGGTCTGCTTTGGTTCATGAATTGAGAATATTACCTACCTGGCTACTAGTTATAGCCTTTCGAGCTTCAGTATAGTACAGGTTCTGACTAGCATGAGAGTGTGTGTATGTTTTTTTTATGTACTTGTGTCCGAACGGAATGAGGGACGTACTGTCCCTTGTTCCGTCTGGATACAAGTACATATTCGTGTATCCAGAGGGCTCAAGGGGTGTACTGTCCCTTCCGCTGGGTTTAAACACGTTTAGTGTCGTGGTCGCTTGTACCTTTTTTTGTGCTTTTATATCTTTTTTTCCAAGCGACGTGCATTCGCCCTTTGTTGGGCTGATCCGACATTGTCTGAATAGTGAACGTGGTTGTTTTCATCTCTTTTGTGCTGTCTATATTATTTTTTTCTAGAAAACAACATTGCATTCCTTTTTTGGGATCCGTTCCTATTCTTGTGAATATGGTGTATGCTACTGTGTGTATGTATTGTCAGTTTAGTTGTATCATGAACTCAAACTTGTCGCACCGGTCCTCTGAGACAGCTCTTTCCATGTTTTATAGCTATGTATTAATTACGTTAAATATATGAAAATTCGGGTCGCCGTTGAACATTATGATGTCGGGTTTTGAGTGCTTTCAAGAAGTTTCAGACTTCTGTCAATTTTTAGAGTCTTTACTTGCTATGTTTATGAGATAGGTTCTGCTTGATCTTCCCTCACGGGTACTATTTCTTAACACGCCCTATTTATTCTGATTGGATACGGAGGTCAATCTCCGAAACCGACGACGGTAGCTAGATTCGTTCTTTACACCTTATAATTTTTCATTTTTACAGTTTGTATTTTTAACCTCCTTTATGTGGGCCTCTCGTGATATGACTTTCTATTCACACTGACCCGCGCGTTGTCAGTTTAGTGAGTATCTCTCTTCAGGACGGACGTGTTTTTAATTGGGGGATTTTTCGTTTCATTTTACTTAGTCAATCGAGTACCTTACGTTTATATAGAGTGGGGGGAGGCGGTATTTTGTTTGATTTTACTCACTTGATAATATGTTACTTAATCAATCAGGGAGCATCTTTTCAGCTTTTTTTTTTTTTTTATTTTGAACCTTTAGAAGTCTTGGACGTGTTTCTATCGATCAGTCCGTCCAGACTTTTTGGCAGCGGGTGTTGCATGCAAACAGGAGACGCTGACTCTACCTAGGCACCTGGTCTCGCCCCTCGCGGGGTCTGCTTTGGTTCATGAATTGAGAATATTACCTACCTGGCTACTAGTTATAGCCTTTCGAGCTTCAGTATAGTACAGGTTCTGACTAGCATGAGAGTGTGTGTATGTTTTTTTTATGTACTTGTGTCCGAACGGAATGAGGGACGTACTGTCCCTTGTTCCGTCTGGATACAAGTACATATTCGTGTATCCAGAGGGCTCAAGGGGTGTACTGTCCCTTCCGCTGGGTTTAAACACGTTTAGTGTCGTGGTCGCTTGTACCTTTTTTTGTGCTTTTATATCTTTTTTTCCAAGCGACGTGCATTCGCCCTTTGTTGGGCTGATCCGACATTGTCTGAATAGTGAACGTGGTTGTTTTCATCTCTTTTGTGCTGTCTATATTATTTTTTTCTAGAAAACAACATTGCATTCCTTTTTTGGGATCCGTTCCTATTCTTGTGAATATGGTGTATGCTACTGTGTGTATGTATTGTCAGTTTAGTTGTATCATGAACTCAAACTTGTCGCACCGGTCCTCTGAGACAGCTCTTTCCATGTTTTATAGCTATGTATTAATTACGTTAAATATATGAAAATTCGGGTCGCCGTTGAACATTATGATGTCGGGTTTTGAGTGCTTTCAAGAAGTTTCAGACTTCTGTCAATTTTTAGAGTCTTTACTTGCTATGTTTATGAGATAGGTTCTGCTTGATCTTCCCTCACGGGTACTATTTCTTAACACGCCCTATTTATTCTGATTGGATACGGAGGTCAATCTCCGAAACCGACGACGGTAGCTAGATTCGTTCTTTACACCTTATAATTTTTCATTTTTACAGTTTGTATTTTTAACCTCCTTTATGTGGGCCTCTCGTGATATGACTTTCTATTCACACTGACCCGCGCGTTGTCAGTTTAGTGAGTATCTCTCTTCAGGACGGACGTGTTTTTAATTGGGGGATTTTTCGTTTCATTTTACTTAGTCAATCGAGTACCTTACGTTTATATAGAGTGGGGGGAGGCGGTATTTTGTTTGATTTTACTCACTTGATAATATGTTACTTAATCAATCAGGGAGCATCTTTTCAGCTTTTTTTTTTTTTTTTTATTTTGAACCTTTAGAAGTCTTGGACGTGTTTCTATCGATCAGTCCGTCCAGACTTTTTGGCAGCGGGTGTTGCATGCAAACAGGAGACGCTGACTCTACCTAGGCACCTGGTCTCGCCCCTCGCGGGGTCTGCTTTGGTTCATGAATTGAGAATATTACCTACCTGGCTACTAGTTATAGCCTTTCGAGCTTCAGTATAGTACAGGTTCTGACTAGCATGAGAGTGTGTGTATGTTTTTTTTATGTACTTGTGTCCGAACGGAATGAGGGACGTACTGTCCCTTGTTCCGTCTGGATACAAGTACATATTCGTGTATCCAGAGGGCTCAAGGGGTGTACTGTCCCTTCCGCTGGGTTTAAACACGTTTAGTGTCGTGGTCGCTTGTACCTTTTTTTGTGCTTTTATATCTTTTTTTCCAAGCGACGTGCATTCGCCCTTTGTTGGGCTGATCCGACATTGTCTGAATAGTGAACGTGGTTGTTTTCATCTCTTTTGTGCTGTCTATATTATTTTTTTCTAGAAAACAACATTGCATTCCTTTTTTGGGATCCGTTCCTATTCTTGTGAATATGGTGTATGCTACTGTGTGTATGTATTGTCAGTTTAGTTGTATCATGAACTCAAACTTGTCGCACCGGTCCTCTGAGACAGCTCTTTCCATGTTTTATAGCTATGTATTAATTACGTTAAATATATGAAAATTCGGGTCGCCGTTGAACATTATGATGTCGGGTTTTGAGTGCTTTCAAGAAGTTTCAGACTTCTGTCAATTTTTAGAGTCTTTACTTGCTATGTTTATGAGATAGGTTCTGCTTGATCTTCCCTCACGGGTACTATTTCTTAACACGCCCTATTTATTCTGATTGGATACGGAGGTCAATCTCCGAAACCGACGACGGTAGCTAGATTCGTTCTTTACACCTTATAATTTTTCATTTTTACAGTTTGTATTTTTAACCTCCTTTATGTGGGCCTCTCGTGATATGACTTTCTATTCACACTGACCCGCGCGTTGTCAGTTTAGTGAGTATCTCTCTTCAGGACGGACGTGTTTTTAATTGGGGGATTTTTCGTTTCATTTTACTTAGTCAATCGAGTACCTTACGTTTATATAGAGTGGGGGGAGGCGGTATTTTGTTTGATTTTACTCACTTGATAATATGTTACTTAATCAATCAGGGAGCATCTTTTCAGCTTTTTTTTTTTTTTTTTATTTTGAACCTTTAGAAGTCTTGGACGTGTTTCTATCGATCAGTCCGTCCAGACTTTTTGGCAGCGGGTGTTGCATGCAAACAGGAGACGCTGACTCTACCTAGGCACCTGGTCTCGCCCCTCGCGGGGTCTGCTTTGGTTCATGAATTGAGAATATTACCTACCTGGCTACTAGTTATAGCCTTTCGAGCTTCAGTATAGTACAGGTTCTGACTAGCATGAGAGTGTGTGTATGTTTTTTTTATGTACTTGTGTCCGAACGGAATGAGGGACGTACTGTCCCTTGTTCCGTCTGGATACAAGTACATATTCGTGTATCCAGAGGGCTCAAGGGGTGTACTGTCCCTTCCGCTGGGTTTAAACACGTTTAGTGTCGTGGTCGCTTGTACCTTTTTTTGTGCTTTTATATCTTTTTTTCCAAGCGACGTGCATTCGCCCTTTGTTGGGCTGATCCGACATTGTCTGAATAGTGAACGTGGTTGTTTTCATCTCTTTTGTGCTGTCTATATTATTTTTTTCTAGAAAACAACATTGCATTCCTTTTTTGGGATCCGTTCCTATTCTTGTGAATATGGTGTATGCTACTGTGTGTATGTATTGTCAGTTTAGTTGTATCATGAACTCAAACTTGTCGCACCGGTCCTCTGAGACAGCTCTTTCCATGTTTTATAGCTATGTATTAATTACGTTAAATATATGAAAATTCGGGTCGCCGTTGAACATTATGATGTCGGGTTTTGAGTGCTTTCAAGAAGTTTCAGACTTCTGTCAATTTTTAGAGTCTTTACTTGCTATGTTTATGAGATAGGTTCTGCTTGATCTTCCCTCACGGGTACTATTTCTTAACACGCCCTATTTATTCTGATTGGATACGGAGGTCAATCTCCGAAACCGACGACGGTAGCTAGATTCGTTCTTTACACCTTATAATTTTTCATTTTTACAGTTTGTATTTTTAACCTCCTTTATGTGGGCCTCTCGTGATATGACTTTCTATTCACACTGACCCGCGCGTTGTCAGTTTAGTGAGTATCTCTCTTCAGGACGGACGTGTTTTTAATTGGGGGATTTTTCGTTTCATTTTACTTAGTCAATCGAGTACCTTACGTTTATATAGAGTGGGGGGAGGCGGTATTTTGTTTGATTTTACTCACTTGATAATATGTTACTTAATCAATCAGGGAGCATCTTTTCAGCTTTTTTTTTTTTTTTTTTATTTTGAACCTTTAGAAGTCTTGGACGTGTTTCTATCGATCAGTCCGTCCAGACTTTTTGGCAGCGGGTGTTGCATGCAAACAGGAGACGCTGACTCTACCTAGGCACCTGGTCTCGCCCCTCGCGGGGTCTGCTTTGGTTCATGAATTGAGAATATTACCTACCTGGCTACTAGTTATAGCCTTTCGAGCTTCAGTATAGTACAGGTTCTGACTAGCATGAGAGTGTGTGTGTTTTTTTTATGTACTTGTGTCCGAACGGAATGAGGGACGTACTGTCCCTTGTTCCGTCTGG
This sequence comes from Pinctada fucata, assembly GCA_028142955.1. NCBI lineage: Eukaryota > Metazoa > Mollusca > Bivalvia > Pterioida > Pteriidae > Pinctada > Pinctada fucata. The sequence continues at coordinate 31,121,833 of AP027114.1, forward strand.
ATACAAGTACATATTCGTGTATCCAGAGGGCTCAAGGGGTGTACTGTCCCTTCCGCTGGGTTTAAACACGTTTAGTGTCGTGGTCGCTTGTACCTTTTTTTGTGCTTTTATATATATATATATATATATATATATATATATATTATCCTGATGTATATATCAATATGTACATTGAAACGCCGAATTTGACCAATCTTCATGGAACTGTTGCGACGGTTGTTGCATGCAAACAGGAGACTGCGCTGACTCTCCCCGGGCACCTGGACTCACTTCGGAATACTGTTTATTCAAAACTTGAAGCGTTGGTCCTGCATCATATCCCACCCACCCTGCTTCGTATTTCGGTACAGTTTTTGACAAAATAACTTTCACACTCTTTCGTCACAGTACTTTGTTCGGATTTCAGTAACATTTCACATAAATGTTTCTTAGGGTGTGTCATTACCTTGAACCAAGGTCATATGTCAAAGTTCAACGTCACAATGTACGCTAAACCTTGATCCCAAGATAACATGTCAAAAAATATTGCTGCTGGGGGTATTTTGGTACAGGCAAATTATCAGTTTCAAGTTTATGATTCAGATTTCAAGTTCATACTGAAATAGGTCAACACCGTTGAATACACACCTGAGGTGTCGTTCATCAAATGATCTATTAGACTTCATGTAGCCAATGCAAGTGAAATAACTGTCCACGCAACCCACTTCGGCAATCTTTAATTAAAGTTTTGTCTTTTTCAGATTTTTTTTTTCGATTGAACTATACAGGCTTGTAAATCTCGTATTCTCGTAACTAACGGTTAAAGTGTTGTGTTTATGCTGTACTGATTTATACGGGGGAATAATTATGAACTAATTTTTGCACGCACACTTCCTTGAAGATCTCTCAAAATTAATACTACCATCAATTAGGAAGTACCTTATTGAGTCAGGTCGAACATCTCTTTTACTTAGTGCAAACCTGGTATCTAAGATATTTACCTTAATTAAAACAAATCCTACAGTATTTTCTTTTTTATTTTCTGCAGGCTTTTTATTCTCCCTGTGTGATTTTTTTTCAGATGTTAAACGTCTTCAAATTGAAAAGCATCATCAGGTTACTTTTTAGCATGTACCAGACATGTGCATTTCGGGTACTTAGCTCTCGCCAGTGATCCTAAATCTAGATAATGTGATATGGCCAAAGAATATGAAAGTTGTAATATCAAAAGGCACCGAAAGATGGAGCAGGATGGGTGGGATATGATGCTACAGTACCCACGTTTTAGAAATGTCAAGTTTAAATGCAAAATTTAACTTTATTGCAAGTTCATAATTATTTTGCCAAATGTTTATGTTAATTTCAGCGTGAGTCCGTCGATGTTTACATGGAGAACGTAAATGGCGTCGTGCTGAAATGAACTTAAAACAATCCATCTTTTAATATAAAGTCAGTAATTGTGACCGAAGTACGGACATAAATGTGAAAGTTGTTGTTCGAGATTTATCCCTCAATATGAATTGATAACCAGAAAATTGTACAACACATTAGCGCAAATTTCATTTTTCCGATTTTCGAATTGAATCGCGCGAGCAGTAAGGAGAAGTCTTTTGGTTTGAAAGGTCCAGATCATAAATATAGAGGGGGTGCTTTGAAACGGAGGTTTTACTTAATTTTAGAAATCAATATTGGTTGAATGCATCGTCTATACCGTAAGAGGATATTTTACACGTTGCTTAGTTACGTTTTTTTTGATATCCCTCGCTACATAGTTGCAGGGGGATTTAATAACACAGTAGATCGTGTGTAAGCGAGTGGGTGTGTATGATCCTTGTATACTTTTATCCTTGTATGCAGCCTAGAGAGTGCAGTTTTTATTAGATCTTAAGGAAACTTAGTGATTATGACAAGAGAAAACCCCTTTCTTCGACGTGTATGAGGTATGAGAGAAAACTCTACAAAAAAGATTTCCATGTTCAAATGTTTACGTACTTCTTTCTTACTTTTTTCAGAACGTATACACGCCATTATCACAAGCTGTTTTCACTAGAGAAAAGGATATTGTTGTCACTCTGATAAGAGAGGGCGCTGACTTTGAAAAGTTGAATAAGGTCTGTTCAGCAAGTGTTTCTTATATGTAAGATTTGTCAAGGTCCCTGTAAGCTTTGCATTGCATGTGTTACTTTCAATTTGTCCCTATAAATCAAAAACGGTTGTTTGTTATACATGTGTGTAGCTGTTTAAAATTTATTTTAGTGGTTAAAAATGAGAGGCAAATACTCAGAAGATACTTTTAAGCACCATACATTTAAGTATTTGAGTAAAGAAAAAAGATGAAATCTTTCAATTCATTCATAATCAGGCCAGTTTAATTTCCATACAGTAACTTAACCCCGTATCATATGCCCCTTATTCTGTTTGTCTCGACAATTTTTCTTTAGAGTATTCATTTATAAGTGTCTAACCCAAATACAAATCATACAAAAGAAATTGATCACTGAGATAAAGTAAGCTTAAGGTTTCCATCTGTCTTGTCCTTGGATTAGGTCCTTAGATATCCAGACACTTCTCTGTTTGCGAACAGATATTGAGATGAAAACTTAAAATAAGAAAAGAAAACATTTTGATTTCTTCTTCAGTTTTGCTCGTGTTCTGTGGGATAGCCTATGTGAGACACATAAGGTGTCTCAAAGGCTCCAAATGATGACCAATGATAAAAGAGAATCTTATTGTGACGTCACAGTACCATCTTCAGAAAACATGGCGTTAGATCGCATGAAACGTTGTTTGAATTCCCTTTTTTCTTATGTTTCATGGATGAGGAAATATATTCCATCACTTTCTACTGAGTGAGACATAAAAATTTACACTCTTGACCGAAAGTTTTTATCTTTTTCCTCGTTCCGCTATGCTCCACTTGGGAAAAGACGAAATTTCCGTCACTCGCGTAATTATTTGTCTCACTCAGTTCAGCGTGATAGAACCTTTTATTCTTATATTTTTATGAATCGTTGTCCTTTAGATGAAATTGCTCCTTCTTACTTGTTGCTGCCATTGTTACTGATATTGTGATGAAACTTGACACACAGCTTCCGAATGATGATTAAAAGACCAAGGAAAGAGATCCGAAGCTTTTAAGTCTTCTGGACAGACATGCACCAAGCATGCATGTTTCGGATTATAAATCATCATCAGCGGTTCTTAAAGCCAAACTGATTCAAAGTTGAATATAATACTCACGTATAGCCACCCCCGCCCCTATTTTCATTACGAAATTTTATCATTATGTATCTATTGTAAAAAGTGCATGGAGAAACCGAAGATTTTACTAAATGATCTTTCAAGTCAATAATGAACACTAAGTCTGACTTACATGTACTTGATTATGTCTACTTTTACAGTCTTTATAGCAAACCTACTCTGTAATGAACGTGTAATTGTACATATACATCGTAGATTGTTTTTGTTCAATTTCGAAGTTCATTATTTTCAGATAAAATGGAGTCGTACTCGCATTTTACTTCAGATGTAGATGACAAATAATCATCACTGTTTGTTTTTGTGTCGGCGTTTATATTATAGATCTATGTTTTAGAGCGAAGAAAATCCTATCCAACAAGGAATATTTCATTTTGGATATGAAAAATTGTACCGTGCGTTACCGAACAAAGAAGAAACCTACAGTTTTCTTACATCATTACCAGAACAAGTTGGCAAAGATAAGGTTATTATGTACCATATACCTGACATTTACTTTTCTATTTTTAGCATGCATATTAATTTCTATATAAACTATTTTCTCTGTTTTTCTTAATGAGAAATATAATCTTGAAATTATTAAAAAAAACTGTCTATAGAACCTGTTTTATTAATAATAGAACCAGTTATTAAGAAAACTGGTGATAGAACCTATTATTCTTATATTTTTATTTGTCCTTTAGATGAAATTGCTTGTTCCGACTTGTTGTTGCCATTGTTACTGATATTTTGATGAAATTTGACACATAGCTCCCGAATGATGATTAAAAGACCAAGCAAGGAAAGAGAAGTGTTATGGACAGAAATACATCAGGCATGCATGTTTCGGATTATAAATCTTCATTAGCGGTTCTAAAAGCCAAACTGGTTCAAAATTGAATATGATACTCACGTATAGCCACCCCGCCCCTATTTTCATTACGAAATTTTATCATTATGTATCAATTGTACAAAGTATACAAATGAGATCCTAGGGAACTCAGTAAATATCAAGAAATGCCCCAATGTGCTTAATTTCGTTTCACTGTAGTTTGTTCCCTAAAACACTTCAACACTATTTCGCGAGTTGGACGATCAAAAAAAGGTAAATAATTTCAATAGGACATTCATGTATTAAATGAATATTTTACTCATATGTTCATACCTGGAGAAATTGAGAATGGTCATAAATTACTATTTTGAATGCTTCCATGTGGCAATACAGCGTAATAAATGAAATATCCTGCAACTTTTAGTGTTGTTCATGGGGGCTTGTTTCCATGTTGTGTATGGGGATGTGTTCATTGATATACGTGATATGATTTCAAGCGTTTCAAATGTATTTTGAGACTACCCGAAACCATTAATTATGGTTCAAAGTAATGTCCTGTTCACAAGAATGCGCATCAAATCTAATTCGCATAAGATTTGATGTGCACAATTTAATTCGGATTAGGGTTCGACGATTTCAACACAAAGAAATTTGTGTTGGATTGAACGCTGCTTTACACTTACTTTATATTTTCTTTTTGTAGATTGGAGAGGTCAATTTTGAAAAACTCAAAAACATCATAGAAAAGGTAATATGATAAATTAATTTGATAAATTTTTGATAAGAATTGAAGAAAAGAAGAATGAGATAAACCTCCGTCAATTTATGCTATAACATTTGACTTTTTGCCATGACCTTCGACTCTGACCTAGATAATGATTCGTGTAAACGTTACTGGTTGAAGCAAACTCTACGTCACTATATGCATTGAAAACATATTTTTTAGTGTTTACGCACTGCATTGCAATATATTCTAAATTTCTGTCATCAATATAGATCTAAACTTCTAAAACTAAGGGGTATCTCCCTTATTGCATAACTCTGTCCTTAGCTGTGTTTCGGCATAAGTTTTTCGGTCATGTTCATAATTAAGCTCCTTGCGCCTACCCTCCAACGATTTTGGCCATATTTTTCACTTAAATACGCTTCTGAATACACCCTATATAAAATTTGGAGCCGCTCATTTTTGGCAAGAGGAAATTTAAAGCTTATATTGTAGATGGTGCTAGGAAAATTCACTTTGTTTTTATTCATATTGTTTGATATTAAGTACTACTGACGAGGATTCAATATCCAAAACACGTGTCTAGTACAATAAAATTGGTACAATAGAACATATATTTCAATATTGTCAATTTATTTGATTATTCGTTTAAAGAAGTTTGGCGATATCTCTATACCCATGAGAGATTGGTCTTTGATATGTTTTATGCCCCCGGAAACAAAAATTCGGGGGCATATAGTTATAGTTCGGTCCGTCTGTCTGTCTGTCTGTTTGTCTGTTTGACCGAAAAAGGTTTAACATTGGTCTTAATTTTGGACGGAAGGTGATAGAGCTATCATATTTCACATGTGTATTCCTCAATCGCGAAACAAGACCTTTCCACGAATACCAAGAATTCTGATGTCGAGACCTTTACCTTTGACATACATTTCAAAAACTTTAACATGTGACAGAACGTCTGATTTGTTAGTGGTAGAGCTTTGTGTATTCCATGTGACAAGACTTTCCATTTGTACCAAATTTTTTTACCTTCAGACCTTGACCTTGACATTTGACCTACTTTTCAAATACTTAAACATTGGACATAACTTTTTAAAGGTTAGTGATAGGGCTTTCATATTTCACAAGCGCGTATTCGTTGTACAAAAGAACCTTTCAATTGATGCCATTTTTGTGTCGCCTGCGAAGCATAGCGACACTTAGGGATCACTTTGTCCGTTGTCCGTCTGTCCGTCTGTCAGTCAGTCAGTCAGTCAGTCCGTCCGTCCGTCTGTCTGTCTGTCACACTTTGGGTGTCACACCATATAACTTTTCATTGGTAAGTGATAGGGCTTTGATATTTCACATGTGTATTCCTTGTGATGATACCTTCTTACACATACCATAATTTTTGACCTAGTGACCTTGACCTAGATATTTCACCTACTTTTCAAAAAAATTAAGATTGGTTATATCTCTTGATTGGTAAGTGGTAGGGCTTTGATATTTCATAGGTGTATTCCTTGTGATGAGAACTTCTTACACATGCCATGATTTTTGACCTAGTGACCTTGACCTAGATATTTGACCTACTTTAAAAAAACTAAGATTGGCTATATATTTTGATTGGTACGTGATAGGGCTTTGATATTTCTAAGTGTATTTCTTGTGACATAACCTTACTACACATACCATCAATTTTGACCTAGTGACCTTGACCTAGATATTTGACCTACTTTTCCAAAAAATTAAGATTGGCTATATCTCTTGATTGGTAAGTGATAGGGCTTTGATATTTCAGAAATGCTTTCCTTGGGATGAGACCTTCTCACACATGCCATAATTTTTGACCTAGTGACCTTGACCTAGATATTTGACCTACTTTTCAAAAAAACTAAGATTGGCTAAATCTTTTGATTGGTAAGCGATAGGGCTTTGGTATTTCACGTGTATTCCTGATGATAAAACCTTACTATACATGCCATTATTTTTGACCTAGTGACCTTGACCTAGATATATGACCTACTTTAAAAAAAACTAAGATTGGCTATATCTATTGATTGGTACGTGATAGGGCTTTGATATTTCTATGTGTATTTCTTGTGACATAACCTTACTACACATACCATCAATTTTGACCTAGTGACCTTGACCTAGATATTTGACCTACTTTTCCAAAAAAATTAAGATTGGCTTTATCTTTTGATTGGTTAGTGATAGGGCTTTTATATTTCACATGTGTATTCCTTGTCATTAGACCTTTCTACACATATCATATTTTTTTACCGAGTGACCTTGACCTACGTATTTACTATATCTTTTGATTGATAAGTGATATGGCTTTAATATTTAAAACATGTATTTCTTATGATGAGTCCTTTCTTTTATTCCCAAAAATGTGTACCTAATGACCTTCACCTAGATGATTGAGTAGATTGACCATACATGTATCTTTTCAAATATTAAACGAAGTGACCATGACCTACATATTTGATTAACTTTTTAAAAATAGGCCGCTTCGCAGGCGACACAAGCATTCCTTGGATTGCTATTTTTTTTAACCTTGACGTTGACCTTTGACCTACTTTACAAAAACCTTAATGTTGGGCATAGCTTTTGAATGGTAAATGATAGGGCTTTGACATGTGTGTATTCCTTGTCACAAGATTATTTTCATTGATACCAAAATTTTTAACCCAGTGACCCCAACATTGACCTTTCACATACTCACAAAGTAACAGTAACACGTTCGTGTCTCACAGACAGAGGCATTTTAAAGTAGACTTCTTGTTATGTTAGCTTTCAATTGATATTAGTACCATCATTCACCTAATGTACTTGACTTATAATTGATCTTCAATAGTATATGTTTATTTCCAATCCCTTTTATACCCTAATCCCAAAACACCAGCATAAGATAAGTCATGAATCTACAAGGCACGTTGTACCTAAGGAATAAATTTGAGCTATGTAGTTCAAAACATAGCTGAACATTCTTCATCTTTTTATTGACAAAGACTTACGTTGCATTTCGGCCAAACCGTCTTCAGTGGTGTTTTATCCTTTAATCTTCTTTAACTCATTTGTGTCACACGTACGCCCTTTGCCGTGTGGAGCTCATAAAAAAGTTCCCCGCGAGGGGTTTGACAGTAAGTGTATTGAATATTATTCCCTGACATTGTCGCCATAGCACTTTCTATATAGACGTGGCCTCAGACAGTGCATGTATCTTACATATTCCTTTCATTTTCGTGCATGAACATCGACGGCGGGTGCGGCTAGCCAACAGGGGATGCTTACTCCTCCCGGGCACCTGGTCCCACCTCTAGCTTGCTAGGGGTCCGTCGATGTTTAATGTTGTGCTCTATTGTGAGTGCTGTTGAGATTATCGTCAGGATCTTCTTTAACTCATTTGTGTCACACTTATGCCCTTTGCCGTGTGGAGCTCGTAAAAAAGTTCCCCGCGAGGGGTTTGACAGTAAGTGCTTTGAATATTATTCCCTGACATTGTCGCCATAGCACTTTCTATATAGACGTGACCTCTGACAGTGCATGTATTTTACATATTCCTTTCATTTTCGTGCATGAACATCGACGGCGGGTGCGGCTAGCCAACAGGGGATGCTTACTCCTCCCGGGCACCTGGTCCTGCCTCTAGCTTGCTAGGGGTCCGTCGATGTTTAATGTTGTGCTCTATTGTGAGTGCTGTTGAGATTATCGTCAGAATCTTCTTTAACTCATTAATGCACCTATCTATATTACATCTAATGAATTATTTCTCTCATTAAATCTATCAAGAGAAAGCTATTTGCATTTATAGATTATTTCATAAGACTTACCATTTGAACCATCCAACCAAAGATTGTACTCTATGTCTTCCGAAATGAAAGTTACCGGATGTGACAGTTCTACCGAATTGAAGCGGCGGATGTTGCATGCAAGCAGGAGATGCTTATTCTTCCTGGGCACCTGGTCTCACTCTCACATCGGGAGTCCGCTTCTTTTCATGTGGTGGAGATTTTTGTTTGTTTGCTTTGGTTTCTGTTTTATCCTGATTTTGTATGCCTTCGGTTTCAGACTTTCTGAATTATCAATTTTGTGCTGTATACAGGGATATGGTCATTATCCATATTTGTCACTAAGCTTATGATTAGAATTAGACAAATCCTATTCAAATACCAACAGGGTAATATTTTCAGAGTTCCCATTTGAGCAATGTGATACTGACTGTTTAAAGTGAAAAATTTACATCAAGGGCTAAGCATTTTAATCAGACAATAATGCGTTTGATTTCCTGCTACAAAATAATCATATACCCCGTACGCGTATTTCATTGAATGAATGGAATCTCTAAAAATGTCAAACGTCTTCGAATTTAATAGCATCATTTAAGAACAGATAACCTTGCAGCATGGAGCAGACATGCACATTTCGGGCATCTAACCCTCGTCAGTGATCATCAATCTAAACATTGTAATATTGCCAGAGAGTGTGAAAGTTATTACGTCCAAAACAATCATTTATCTTAATTGCAAATACTTTTCTCTTTACAGGTCTTACAGGAATGTAATGGTAAGTAAACATTGATTTTCTGTTGCTTTAGGGTCAAAAGTCTAAGGTGACCAAAATCTAAATTGTAATTTTAAAAACAGCTATTAATGTCCCTTTAAGAGCTTTTGCATATCTTGCAGTTGCACTCTAAACATTTGTTATTGGAGACTTGAAATTGCCAAAAATGATATGAATATTGCAGTCATCATCGATGTACTTTGTTGACATTTTTTATTAAGTAAACATTAAACACTTTATTAACATGTACGGACTTAAAACGCATGTACGGACTTAAAACGTTGATCTTTCCATTGTGACAATAATTATTGTACGTCTGACAGACAAAATGGTAGGCTCTTTAAGAAATAGGAGTCTGAAATAGCCATCGAAATTGTTACTAATTTAGCATCAAGATTTGCGAACAAATAAACATTGAAGAAGTACCAATCAGTTATTCAGTCTTAACATCGGGAAGGCAATGAAAGACCAGGTACATGTAGCCGTAATTCGTCTATTTTATCAATAACTATGACAGGTTAACCACTGTTCTGTTGCAATCAAGTGAAATATGAACACATCATCTTGTCAGACGCAGAGTTACCAGCGATTGTTACACAATGATGAAAATGACAAACAAAAACATTACATCAGATTGGTTGGCGGTCGTAAAGTTAATGTAAACCTGTAACATTCAGAGCCTTTATCTCCCAAAATTAGATTTGCGAGGCCAGTTGACCTAGTATAGATAAAATTGTCCTGTGCATGAAAATTGTTTCTTATATGTGCCTTAATCAAGAGATAGGAGATAAGAGGGAAATGAATTTTTGAGTTGGCAAAGCCAACTCTCATTGCTATGGCTTTCAACTTTGCACTTGATAACCCTGCACGGACCAAACAACGCACAATGTTACTGGCGCAGTAAGAAATAGGACCACAACGATTTGACAAAAGAACATATTAGACGACAGACGTTTAAGTTCAAGTTGTAAATAATGGGTTAAATGCATTATGAGAATGCAAATAAATGCTACATGTACAAGGAACGATGCTACAGGAATAGCGATCACATGTTGATGTCAGTACATTAAAATATGGCGCATCTTTTTTCTTTGTACTTCCCTCCTCTGTATAAGGAGCACCCCATTTTTAGATAGGTAGGTAAACGTATTGTATTTAGGATAAAAAAGACCTTAGATTTCTTTAAAAATTGTGGATGTGTAGAAGACTAAAGACAAGTAAATAAATAAATAAGTCAATCAATCAATAATATTTATTTAAAATGAGACATAATTTATAACAATCAACATTAGCTCTGATGAGCTATTTACCGACTAGGAAAAAAGGTTTTTCACTTTGATACTTAATAAACCTAAGATATTGGTTTTAAGTTGGTCAAGAAGTTTCAAAAGCAAATATCTCCTAAAGTAAAAGTGATAGGACATTATACTCCATACATACACCCATAACAATTGCAACAAATTTGACATGATCATATTGACCTTGAACTCTGACCTCAAAATCAGTTATTTGGTTAAGAAGTTCTCTATCATTTTATATATTTATATATTTCCAGACTTTTTTTTTTTTTTTTAGATTTGAGAAAACTCTTGAATTGTGAGAATCACTCATTCAAGCATTTGAGGCATAGATTTGGAGTTTGATTTGTGCCAGTTTTATACTTGTCTTCTGTATGTTCGTCTCAATGTTACTTTTTGCCAACTCGCAGGACTTTCAGTCCTTTGATTTTTCCAGTTGGTAGTAAATTAAAACACAAATTGTCGGCCCCTTGACCTATATCAAATGTAAAATTCGATAATTCAAGGGTTGTCCGGAATGTTCGCGGACAAGGCCCGTTTATCTGTTCAGGCTAACAGAAACACCAAATTCAAACATGATACCTTTATTAGATGATAAAAGAAGACTTCTCACCAAAAATCATATTCACTTGATATGAGGAAGAAATTATATGGGGATAAATATGAAAGGTGTTAGTGCCGCACGAAGCAACGTCACGTTATCATAAATTAATAAAAGCGTGTTCGTTAAAGGATAATGTTTGTTTAAATGTCGCTACCCGCACAACAGACCAAAAAACTTACATATTTCTAAAGCCTCGGTTATATTCTTTATATGTCTCAAATTGTCATAATAAGAGATTGATGGAGTTATAACGGAGTTATAACTCAATTTGAATTGTGGCTATTGTAGAACTATTCTAATTAAAATCTTTGAAAAAAATTGGTTTTACAGACTTTTATATTATTTGATGGACTTTGATGTTGAGTTTCGGTGTCTTCAAGATGTTATAGCCTTTTTTAGAAAATACGGAAACATACTTTTCTCTGTCATTGCTAAATCTTGCTCTACAGCAATTTCTTCTCTATTTCAGCAAGTTTCGGTGTGCTTGTTTTTAAATGTGAATGATCTTAAGACACCAATATATATTTTCATAAAAAAATCAACTTTTATCTACATTATCTAATTCTTGCTGTCCGAGAGGATTTTTTTTCCTATTGACAAAGATTGTTTCTCGAATTCAGATGTCCCTCGGGAAATATGGGATATGGGACGAGGTGAATTAAGTAATTATCGAAAAAATTTAAAACGTGGAGCATTGCCGTCAAATTACATCAGATGTATGGTGGTTGGTCACTACGGAGTTGGTAAAACAACACTTGTTAGAGGACTGCTGGAGAGGAATCAACGTAACATCCAAAGCACAGAAGGAATAGATGTTTACAGAGAGATGTGTTATATCAAAGATGGTGAATGGAAAATCAAAGGTTTGTCAATCTTATAAAAATAAACAGGATACTAATGTTGTGATATTTATACATGTATCTGTTTATACTGTATTTGTTTTTTTGTTTTTTTTTTCTTCCCTCAGGATGTATCCAAGCATTAAAAGTTCAGGAGAATCAAGGCGTTTTTCAAATTTTAAACATATTCTTTTTTCGATAGACAAATACCAAGCTTTCCACACTGAGGACCTTTTTGGACTAGGGAATGTGATACAAGTTGACTTTTGGGATTTTGCTGGACAAGCAATATACTACTCTACACATCCTACGTACTTCTCCGATAGATGTCTGTACTTGCTTGTCATTAATGCTGCTATTGGTACTACAACTGAGGTAGATGACAAAGATATGGACCCGAGCAGAATTTCTCGTAGACAAGTAATGGGTATGACGTTTTATTTCTTACGCCCGTTTTTATATCGGTTGCAACGTATATAGGGATCACTATGTCCGGTGTCCGTCTCAGTTGTTGTTATCCTTTCACATAATTTTCATTTGGATATAGCTTACTTGATATGCACCAGACATTTTCTACACTCGCAGGGATGGCAAATCGTGATAAGATACAGCGTCCAATGTAAGTCAAGGTCACTTAAGGTCAAGGTCACGTACTAAATGTCAAAGGGACGACGACTGATATTATCGAGGGGCATAATTTCCTGGCATTTTTACTTTACTTTGATTAATCCAAATGGTATAATGAAAACAGGATTCATCGTGATGTTAACAGGTTATATAGTACAATAAATTGGTGGCCTTATTATTTTTGAAGGAGTTAATGCCCTTTGACTTCAAAGAATATTGAAAATGGCAGATTTCTGGTACTTTCCTCAAGCACATGAAAATTTGTATAGAGATGTATCAAAAGGTGAAACAGGTATCAATTGGCTTCAAATATGCTTGAAATATTCATCAATGAGTTATTGCCCTTTGACATTAAAAATCATCAATTTTACAATATTATACAATTATGGACTTTTTACGAGGTGAATATGGTGTGATATTTTCTGAATTTGAAAATATTGACCGAAGCGACAGCCGAGGTCAATATTTTCAAATTCAGAAAATATCACACCATATTCACCGAGTGAAAAGTCCACAATTGTTTTATTATAAAGTGGACTTAATCAGTATTTATAAAGGTACCTTTTCGAAATGACTGACATCGACTTTTCTTCGAAAATGTTTCAAGACGTGTTAATATCAGCATTTACTGTCGCTGAATTATCCTGAACGTAATAAAGTAAATTCAATGAGTTAAATGAAGAACATTTCAGAATCCATACGGAGAAATAATGCCACTCTGACATCACGTCATGGCTCGCAGCCAGATTTGAAATTACTATTGTCGTATATGGGCATCACTGTAACTAAGATTGTTAAACGGCTTCCGGGCATTGGATATGATACTCCGCTATTTTCTGGAGAAGTTGATGTAAAAAACTTTATTTTCCGTGTTAAGTTAGCGGTTCCCACATGAGATGAAAATTAGTAAGATTCTGTCCATAGGCTGTACGGTAATTTCATAGGAAGACAGCATGATTTGGCGAGTTTTGGCAACTTCAATGTCCGTTTTCTTAGGTTTCTAGTTTAATAATTCGTGTTCCGGGCATCGCGATTGAAAGTTTATAACAAATACATGAAGTCAGGTATCGTCGTTTTTTTCGGATAACTGATTTTGGCGGTTCCCACATATTTTAAAAATTCCTTCTTTCTACGAAATTTCCTCTATTTTCTAGTATAAAATCATTATGTTTTCTTATAGAATTGAAATTAGGTCATGAATCATCGTTACATACCAAATTGAAAATAGTATGAATAACAAAAATTTAATAAAACAAAGGTTTTACGGAGAAAGCTACTAACTGATTTAAAGGGAGTTTCGCCGAACTTCGTCACGTGACTGAGAGAAGTGGCATCATTTCTCCACATGCAAAATCCGTAGATAGGCTCAAAATTCAAGAATTTGAGCTCAGCTTCAGGGTCCTTGCTGCTGTTTACGAAATGTCGTTAATGACGTCACAGATATAAATTTCGCGCGTTTTCGATATTTCATGGTAAACCGGAAGCAAGAGAAATCGCCCCTCACAGGTCAATATGATGAGACAATGACTCGTCACGTGACAGTTCTCAGCCAATGAGAGTGGGAATATAAACAGACTATATAATAATAAAGTATATTTTGTAAGGTGATACTGTAACTGCACTATTTTCGAATTTCAACAAGTAATGTCTCAGTGATGCTCGAGTCAAAGAAGAAATTCAATAAAGAATGATAAGTGTAGAGAGCATAATTCTAAACATGACCAAACCTTAATATACATGTAAGATGTAATCAAAATATTAGAGGAGGGTAAATGATGATGTGAACATTAATTGCAGGCTTGACATGCGTATGAAGTACGTACATGCATTGAGAACATATTGACTCATTAAGAATTTCTATGCCATCTATGTGTAAATATTATGAATGTTACACTTCTTTCAGCCTCACCAACCTCACGCATATAATTATAGATACAAAGGTGATCCTTGAAATTAATTGGTATGTTGTTGTTGTTTTTTTTTAGATTTTCTCATGTACTGGATTGGAGCGATATTCTATTATTCTGGACGAGTAACAGAGGGATATCCAAAGATAATCATAATAGGAACACATACGGATCAAGTAAAGGTAAATGATATACCAAAAGGACTAGGTGAGCTAACCCCTCGTATCGGCCCTATAATTTCGACGAAAAATGCGTTTGATAAACGAATGAGTGATTATCACTTTTTGCAATGTTGAATGTTTGAGAAAATACCGCGTCATAATCTTGAGCCCTCGTAACGTCACGCGCGTGATGTATGACGTCATAATTTGACCTCATTTCCCCTGCATGACACAAAACTAAGGAAAATCATCGTATTTTACACACAAAACTTCAAAATTTATCTTATATCTAGGCCTCGCCCACGAATTTTTTATGCAAATTATAAGGCCGATCAGAAATCCATCGATTGATACAAAAATATTCATGGGCATGGCCTGGAGTGCTCCTTGATTTCATAGCTTTGTATCAAAATATAGCTCATAAATTGATATTTTCAATGATTTCAACATTTTTAGACGTTTTGAGCGACGTATTATTCAGTATAGGACTGTGAAATGAAAAAAAGGGTATCCCGATTTGGATTCACAATACATTTGACATTTTATAAACTAGAATATTATGGATATATAAACAACTTTGAAAATAGGGCCGAAATGGCAGGTTACCGCACCTACTCCTTTGCATTCAATCCTTAAAGATCTTACACAGGACTTTCTTATCGACGGAATATTTTTGTCCAGTCTGCTTTTGTCTGTATCTTTGTGTCGTGAACATTGAGTCGTACTGCTCCACAAATATCGGATAAAACATACATATTTCTCTTGTTCATTGCGTGTGATGAGGGCTTTCGTTACCTTAAACTTTTGCCTGATTTATTTGACTTTAGAGTTTGACATACATTGTACCTTAGAAAGATACACTCAAAACAATATTTTTTCTCTTGTTTAGAATATATTTTTTTATGTTCTAGAGCTTCTTCCATCTGGCGAAACTACTTTATTTATACCATGATTTTATCTATTTGACCTAGATGCAGATCTTCACTGACTTCTTCCTTACGGCGAATTCGAAACAAATCGATTTATACCTTAATTTTCTTCTCTTTGATCTAGCTTAAGATCTTCACTTACTTCTTTTTTCCGATAACAATTTAATATCTACGTTAATTTTCTTCTCTTTGACCAAGCTGTAGATCTTCAGTTGCTTCTTTTTTAATTTCTGACGAAACAAATCGATTTACACAATGATTTTTTTCTCTTTGACCTAGCCATAGATATTCACATTTAGGTTTTAATCAAAAGAACTTTAACACTGACCATTATCATGACACTGAAATAGATAAAGTGTTTTTTTTTTCAATTATATAACATGTGTTCTCATTATGAGAAAAACTCCATTGGATAATTCAACTTTGATCTACTTTTTGCGAATCTGAATTCAAGTAGACAAATTTTCATCTTCGTCGTTTTGTATTAATTATTTGAGTGTTTGAAAGATATTTAATTATTAGTGCTACTTTATGCTATCAAAAACTAAAAATCAGTTTTAAAGGTTATTTTCGATGTTATTTTTTCTCCAATGGCTGCAACATGTCCAAATAACATGAATATAGAAAACCTCCCATCGGAAATGAGTTTCTGCTTATAATTCAAAGATGCTTGACCATATGAGTAATAAAATTCTGTAAAACGTTAAAAGAGAATTAGATGTATCAGATACGAAACTTCCATCCCTTGGGTTTGACATTCCTTTAAGAAGGTAAACCAACGACAACACTTTAGCAATGGTTCAATGAAATATTGTGCCATTATGTCATATGTATATTGCTTGTGAAGAGACCTTTAATTGTTGGTTGAGTTTTTGTCCAATGACCTTTACAGTGCAGTAAGTTCTATCGAAATACTGGGCAAATATCCCATTAATTCCCAAAATGTAGTCCGAATTTTTTAATCATACAACAATTTAGCAAAACTTGTCACATTACTAATTCTATAGATTTTAGCGATAAGAATTGCCACAAAGAATGAAAGCAACAATTGAATTACTATAACAGACTAGTACTCTCAAAACAATTACATGGT
The DNA here is from genome assembly GCA_028142955.1 of Pinctada fucata. Classification (NCBI taxonomy): domain Eukaryota; kingdom Metazoa; phylum Mollusca; class Bivalvia; order Pterioida; family Pteriidae; genus Pinctada; species Pinctada fucata. The sequence goes on from AP027114.1 coordinate 31,138,611, forward strand.
TACAAATTCAAATATCCTACTGCACATTGTTACAATTTCCAAATTGATAGAAATCTGTGCAAACCACTGTTAGGATTTTTTCAGTGTATCAACAAAGGAATAAGTTTCCAAAAGAGAGAGATAAAATCACTGAAGTGCGATTATGCGTCGGGCATCGTTTGATAAGATCTAGTACATTTTGCATTAATAATGGAACTGTTTTTCAGATTCATGTAAGACTGGGAAAGAAGCATAAGTATCAATTTCAAGGTCACATTTACGGTATATTTAGACGGTAACAATATATATTGTTTATTGATTCTTATATCAATTTTGAAATAATTTTTAGTTTAATTGAAACGCGATATAACTGACGTGATACGTAACCAAAAATCATGCCCTTGGGTCCTCAAAGAATATTAGTCTCGGGCCAGTAAAGATGAAGGATACTAAAGGTTTCCATCCCTTTTTCCGTTCGTTCGTCTGGGTTTTCCTTACTTTACTTTGTTCCCGTTACAGATATTAATAAAATAATCTTGATAAAGGTAGAAAATAAGTAGTACTAACGTACAAAATATTACAAATTCTGATATGTTAGAATACCAGCAGCTCTGTGCAATTTGACGAATTGTTCATTTTATCAAATTTCAGAATTCCAGTGAGCTGAAAAGTGTAGAGATGGAAATAAAAAGAACTTTCAAGGAATATCTTTCATCTGGACAATTGATATTCAGTTTAGATTATTTTGTCAATGCTAGATCTTTGACAGGCGGTGATAGAAAAAACATTCGCTACCTTATCCAAGAAGAAGGGATATCATATCCATGTTTTGGAGATAAAGTCCCAAAGAGCTGGGTGGATATCCAGCGAAAATTGCGACATGACTTCAGAGATAAGGGGGTTTGCATCTTGTCAGTAGATGAACTCAAGAACGTGTGCAATGACTTGGGATTATCAATGAAGGAAGACGATTATTTCCTCTTCTTAGAATTTTACACAAGCCTCGGACAGATGCTGTATTTCAAAGAAAGCGCGCTAAAGGACCATGTTATTCTTGAACCAATGTGGTTGATCAATGCCATGAAAATTCTAATAACCCAGGAAGCACGTTTGAAACATGCAGAGAAAATTGGGGAAATTACACGAGAGGGAATTCAGCAATGTCTTGCGTCTGAAGATCACCAGTACATAAAGAACATTGATCATGTCTTGAAAGTGCTTGATAGATTAGATTTAGTCTGCAACCCGAAGACATATGACTATTTTGGAAACAATTTGCCTGCGCAATTTTATTACATACCAAGCATCTTCAAAGAATCTGGTCTGATAGTTCCTGATCCAACATATTTTGATATGGAACAAATCACCTATTCCTTTGATGGGCAAATCTTGCCCCCGGCAGTTTACCACAGACTTGTATGTTCATACATGAGCAGATGGAAGATACATGAAAAACACCTCTATTGCGAGACAGTTCAGTTTCAAATACAGGATGACATTCTTGTCCGTTTCCGTAGGCAACAGCATCAATTTCTTGTAGCTTTATACTTCACAGGTAAGCGGAGGACTGATGACATCCAAGATGTAACATCCCGAGTTCATCATTATGTGCTCGAGACCTTTGATAGGATAGTGAAAACCTACACGCGCAGCTACGAAAGCAAGAGCCCATCGGTTCACTACAAAGGAAATATATCACTTGAGAGCAGTGCCACTGAGATAAAGAAGGTATGAAAACATAACTTTGTAGGGTAATGTCATGTGGAGAGCATTCGTCCATATTGGATATATCTTTGATCAATCTTTTATCAAATGACTTTCATCCACTTTTCCTGGTTGAGTGATATTGCTTATAAATGCCAATACGTAAAAAAATGTTGTCATTCAATTTTGCTTTTAAACGCCAATCAGTAAGATAAAATGTCGAAACTGAATTTTGCCGCCATGATACATATATTATGTAACATGCTGCCACGAGCTGAGCTTTGTTAATATTTCATTGCCTATGTTTTAAGATAGGATAGTAATAAACATTCTTTATTACTTCATTCAAGTACATTGAGACATCTTAAAACATTATAAAAAAACATTGCCGTTTCTAAAACTCCTATAACACTCAAGTGAATTCATTTTTAGAGCAAAAATGGATTTTACCGACGGTTTACAAATATTCAGACGGCTTGCACATGACGCGATTTACGCAATCCCATTAGTTCTAACCTATAACTGATGGGTACTTCTGTAATGTTTAGTTCGAGTAACATAAAATTTTCTTAACTCTTTTTTTTTTATTTCAGGGATCACTATTTTCACCAAAGAAGGAAAGAAGCTTTAGAGGTAATTCATAATTCAATTGAATTTAGCTGGAAAGAGTTTGCTGTTACTGATCGTTTTAACATGTGCTTTGCCACTACAGAATGTAATCTAATCTCATCTAACAGGGAGCAAGTCGGTTATCAATTAAGCCTTCCATATAACACAAGGTCCCAATGGAAAAATCGAAAGGGAGAACATTCGATTTTGATAAGTTTTTTGTAATATTAATCATTTATTTAAAAAAGGAAAATGTGTTGTTGTCGAAAAATCGCTAGGCTATGGACCGTATCCGTTATAAGGGTAAAAGAAGGAGGGGGTCTCCAATAAGACGAGGTTCCAGTACCTACAGCAAAGTACCAAAACACCTGGTATAATAGAGCAGATTTGACCAGCAAAGCAAGAGACGTACAAAAGACATACGACATTAAAACATTAAACACAATCGACTACACATAAACCATCTTGACAAATTGACATTCGCGGTGCCTACAAAGGACGGCCATCTGCAAGTCAAGTAGCAATTGATGTGTTACCCTGACTATGTGCGCACAACCCTACCACTTTTCCGGTTAGGGCTTATTTATAAAGCAGTCATAGGATCTTTTCTTTTTCATAAAGATGAATAACACCTACGGTTTTTGTACTCAATGAAAAAGTTCTAATTATTCTTATTTTGGATACAATTAGTGCTAAGAAGGTCTTCGTCTGTATCAGATTGATCTTTGTGTGATGTAAATCGGTAATACGTGAAATTATAGATAACCCGAATCGTGTGCGTTACAAGATTGTTCACCATGAAGTTACCATTCAACATTTTAAAAGTTTTATATGTTAATTATAGAGTTGAGGGTTAAGTACCCGAAGCGTGCATGTCTGGTCCATGCTGCCAATTTATCTGTTCTTAAATGATGCTATTCAATTTGAAGACGTTTAACATTGGAACACATTCGTATTATTGTATCGTTCGAAAATAGTTTTTTTTTCAGTAACAGTTACAGTGTGAGTCACTCAATAATGTATCGTAAGATGAGGAGTATATATACACACGGACAAAAGTTAAGCAACAACGAACTTATTTTTCATGCAAAATGCTGGTTTGATAAAAAATATTTGAAAATTATGTATCATGATATAAATCTGACCTTACAAGACAATATTACTTTATTTGACATAATTGTATTATGCAACTTAATTTAAATCGGGATCGAAATGGGGACGGGTATGATTTTAAACAATTCAAGTTAGACATTAAGTTCAAGGAAATGATTTATCTTGTAGAAATCGCTGTTCAGTATGGTTGCAATGAATCAAATTGTTAATCTGATGGAATTCAAAACTGAATATGTATTAAATATGCTGAGATGCTATTAATTATCCCTTAAGAATTGGGAGTAAATGTCTTTGAACAAATACTGTGCAAAAAGCTCGTTCATGAAACAGGAAGTGAAGTTAGGCACCTACGTATCGGTATAACTAAATTTTTTTGTCACACAAATATTAAGAGTATGAATTAGATATTTTGCGGTTGTATTTTAATAACTATCGTTTTTATCAAAGAAATAAAGTTTGACAACGATGTCTTAATGGTTGCTTTTTCTGTATTTTCTTTAAGGAAACACCTTTGTGACCACTATTTTCTTTTTTATTTAACCCTAGTTCGACCAATATCAATCTTCATGTAGGGCAACCACTTGCCGAAATGTCACTTCCGGTTAAGACGTGAATCCGTCGAATCGCAAAGTTTCTCTTTTTATGTCAAAATTAAAAACCGGATGTGCATCCCGTTCGACCAAATTGCGGAATAATTTGGCTGAAAGTCATCATTAACATCGATAAACTTAGAATATAGAGCAAATATGAGCAATAAATGTCTTTAACAGGAAATATCGGAAATCTATAAACAAGAACGATTGAAAGAGTGTAGTTGGGATACACCTCAACCGGAAGTCGACTAAAAAAATATAATACTTATTTTTTGAAAGAAAACCGTATTAGATTTGTGAATCTTCAGCCTAATCGGGTTTATCTCTTTTTCAAGTACCCGTTACCTTATTTTTCCAATACCTCTCTTCAAACTTTATTCTATATTATTTTCCCTCAAAAATACCTTCTTTTCATTTGAGGCTCTATCCAAACCAAATGTTTCGATTTCGATATCATTTTAGTGTTATATGTTAACAAAAGTTGTATAGTCATCTACAAAAGAATTGGTATTTGATATATCTTACGAAAACTACTCGGTGCTATCGTTTAAAGTATAAAGACTCCGAAATATTGGGGTGTTGCTTAACTTTTGTCTGGGTGTATATATTTACTACCATTGTCTTTAAAATGGCATTGTTTGTTTTCCATATTGCAATAGTACATTATAGTTATATGTCAGGGATAAACAATCAAATGTTTTTTTATGATAAGAAAAAATTAATAGGTTTACTCACATCCATAACACATACACAATCATGCTGGTTAGGTTTCTATAGACAATGTTTGTTTGTACACCATATGTCAGAAGTATCAATCAATATTACTATGTAAAATTTAATCTTCTTATGGAATTATACTGTTGCTCCATTTTCTAATAGATTGAATGCGTCTTGTTCTTTGTTTTTAGCTCGCCGGGACGAATGTCCGGAGAGCTATTGTCATACCCCCGGTGTCGGCGTCTGCGTCTGCGTCGGCGTGCGCGTGCACAAAAACTTTAACCTCGCTTATAACTTTTTAACCAATACAGATTGGGCTTTCATATTTCACATGTGTATTCCTTGTGACAAGACGTTTCCATGGATACCAAAATTTTTGACCTTGTGACCTTGACCTTGGAGATTGACCTACTTTTGAAAAACTTTAATCTTGGCCATATTTTTTGATTGGTAAGTGATAGGGCTTTGATATTTCACATGTGCATTCCTTGTGATAAGACCTTTCATGCCGTACCATAAATTTTGACCTAGTGACCTTGACCTTGAAATTTTACCTACTTTTGAAAAACTTTAACTTGGGTCATATTTTTTGAATGGTAAGTGATAGGGCTTTGATATTTCACATGTGCATTCCTTGTGATAAGACCTTTCATGCCGTACCATAAATTTTGACCTAGTGACCTTGACCTTGAGATTTTTCCTACTTTTCAAAAACTTTAACTTGGGCCATATTTTTTGAATGGTAAGTGAAAGGGCTTTGATATTTCACATGTGCATTCCTTGTGATAAGACCTTTCATGCCGTACCATAAATTTTGACCTAGTGACCTTGACCTTGAAATTTTACCTACTTTTCAAAAACTTTAACTTGGGCCATAGCTTCTTTACCCCCGAATAGGGAGGGGCTTTCATATTTCACATATGCATTCCTTGCGGTAAGACCTTTCATGCTGTACCATAAATTTTGACCAGTGACCTTGACCTTGAAATTTGACCTTATTTTTATTAATCAGAGGAGTTATTTATTGTTGTTGTTGCAATTTACATATGGTTGCCACCGGCGAGCTATGTTGTCATTCTGACAAGTCTGGTTATGATAACTGATTTTGTCTACATTTTTGTCTGGTCCATGCTGCAAATTTTTCTGTTCTTAAATTATGCTATTGAATTTGAAGACGTTTAAGAATTGATGAAATGTCATATATGCAATAAATCTATTAAATCTTGGTACTTTAATTTCTAATCGACATTGCCCTATGAAGTCCTTTACGTACCAGTATTAATAGCAGCTTTATAACATTTGTGTAATGTCTGTATATGATCATTTCCAAAAATGACATCACATGTAACATTTTGAATAACTAGCAGAATTGAATTATTCAGGGGTTAATTTTACTACTAAGGAGTAATTCATTAAGATATGACACTATATTTCCAAAGAATATCTTTTTCATAGAACAAACTTACAATAATAATTTCCTTTATAAATTTCAGGTGTTGTGTTTTCAAACACTGAGCTAGAAGTTCCACTGACAGATATCCACCTGTTAAGGATTTGTATGCATCTTACATTGGATCAGCAAACTGATTTATTGCAAAAACTGCATGAAGTCGGACGTCCTTTGATGTTTCAAAATACGAGCAACCTGCTTCTTATTGCTCTAAATGAATGGAGAACATCCATTATAAATTCTGGGAATAAATGCGTAGCAGGGGCCATTTTAGGGTTGATAAAAGAAGAAGTTCTATACAAGGTATTGATTTATTTTAGAAACTTTAGTACTTTAGATTGAAATATTTCTTCCAGAGGGAAGGGATGATAGCAAATAAAAACACAAACACTCAAATACACAAATTGTCGGCCCCTTGGCCTTTATCAAGTGTAAAAATTTCGTAAAATGGCAGTTGCCCCATAGTAGTAACTTAACCATTAGTCATACCTTCTTCACCGTAAGTATGATAAGAGATAGAGCTAACCGGATGTGACAATTCTACCGAATTGAAGCGGCGGGTGTCGCAATCCTAGATCGTCGTTTTTGCACTTGATAAAGTACTTTAAATGATAACTCCTTCATTAATTGATTACCAAAACATTTTTTTCTTTAGAACTACTTAAGGCATTTTGTTGGAACTTGGTAGGAATTTAGCACTCATCGTCCCAAACAAGTAAAAGATTATATTCATATTGTGACGTCATGACTTTTGCACCTAAAGCGGCGACGTCTCAATGAAAACGTTGCTATAAAACTCTTTTTTCTACATTTTATTTCTAATCAAACCGATTGAGATTAAGGACAACAATTTATTCTTATAACATAAATCATTTTTTGAGGGCGCTGAAAAGGAATATTCCTTTATTTTTCGAAGTCGATAAAGTTGAAAATTTCATGATTTTATGTTATTTTAAGAGAGACCCCAAAGAGTTGGGAGAAAAACGATCAACCATATTTTTGTCATGACGGATGAGAAAATCCAACCCTCGGGTCTGGTTTCTGGACAGGGAGCACGGCAAGCCTCGTTCCCTTACTAGAAACCAAATCCCTCGGCTGAGATGTTCTCTTCCCGTATGACAACAATTGGTTGATAGTTACATCAAGGCTTGTCAAGTTTTTTAAAGTTTGTGTTTTATTCTAACAGGCTTTGGATCCAAAGAAACCAGAAAGTGAGTCACATTTGTTTATCTGTCTATCATAAGTGATGCGATTTCTTTTATAAATGTTATTTCACTATTTGAGATTAACGTAATCGTCTTATAATCGATACTGTTCATCCTTTATCATACTATAACTCGTATTTATTAATATGTTTATGGCCATTTTTCGAATATTGAATTCTCATCAGTGATGCTTCGAGCCAAAGTGATAAACGACAATAAAGAGCATCAAAATTTGCAAACGACAATCGACTCCGTGATGATGACGTCATTTCGCGCCATATTTGAAGACGTGCCCTATCGTAGCTGCGAAGGTTAATTGACGTTTTGCAACCAGGCTTAAATATTGAGACAGTGATAGGGGAGAAATTCAATTGGCCTAAAACTTTTCCGACTTCTCCTTTACCACAGGAATTGAAGCGGCGGTTGTCGCATGCAGGTAGGAGATGCTGACTCTTCCTTGGCACCTGATCTCACTCCCATATCGGGAGTTCGCTTCTTTGCATGTGGTGGAGGTTTTTGTTTGTTTGTTTGGTTCCTTTTTTATCCTGATTCTGTATGCCTTCGGTTTGCGATTTTCTGAATTATCGATTTTGTGCTGTATATAGGGATATGGTCATTATCCACATTTGTCATCTCATATTTGGCATGTGATCAGATTATGCGTTTTCTTCCTTTTGACCTTGAATCAGACTTACATTTGAAAATTGTTTAACATTGGAAATAACAGATCGGGCCCTCGTATTCTAAACATATGTGTTCGATTTCATATATGTTTCTATTGGTACCAAAATGGTGGACCTTCTGACCTTGATCCATATGTGAAAATCTTTAACAATGGCCATTACCTTCACGCCATAGGAAAACAGGGGTATTATATTTAGCATGTGTATTTCTTGTAAAGAGATTGTGCTGTTGGTATCATATGACCTTGAATATGCCTTTTTCAGCTTCATTTGAAAACCGTCATTATCAAGATTTTAATTATGTGACCCTGACCTACCTTCCAATATTACATATAAGCAATTACTACTGTACCATAAAATGGTAAACTCTTCAAATTCAATAGCATCATTTAAGAGCAGATAAATTTTAGCATGGACTAGACATGCACGTTTCGGGTACATAACTCTCGTCAGTGATCCTCAATCTAAACAATGTAATATTGCCAAAGAGTGTGATAATTATTATGTACAAAAATTTACCGAAAGACGTAGCATGATGGGTGGGATAAGATGCTACAAGACCCACGTTTTAGAAATTTCAAGAAATTTTGATAACAGAAATTTTCGAATGCGTTGAATAGCAGAAGATCAACCGAAGTTGATCGAACTTGGCTACATGTGCCCTCGGAGACTCCTGGTCCACCAGCAGTGACACTCACCAAGTGGTTCAAATGTTAAACGTCCTCAAATTCAATAGCATCATTTGAGAGCAGATAAATTTTCGGCATGGACCAGACATGCATGTTCCGGGTACATAACCCTCGTCAGTGAAGATATTTTGGAGAAAATAGTTCTTAGATGTGTCAATTTCTTTGCTTTGTTGTCCGCAAATACTTACATCTTGGTCATAATGGTAAGAAATAGGGAGTTTCATGTTTCACATGACTATTTCTTAGAAAGACTTTTTATTAAACCGAACGTTTGACCTTCTGACAATTTCTTTTGAGTTATCCCTATTTTTGATAAACTTCAACCTTGGTCGTTACTCTTGAATAGTGCGTAATAATGCTTTTGATGTTTCACATATGCATTCCTAGTGCGAATACCTTTTATTGGTTTAGAAATTTGACCTTGGAGTTTGACCTACTGTTGAAAACTTGAAATTTAGCCGTAACTCTTGAATGATAGGTAATGGGGGTTAAATATCTCTCATGTGTACTCTTTGCGGCATGACCTATCATTTGGTACGTAAATTTTGACCTTGACCTTTTTCACTCCGTTGACAGTAAGTGTTTTAATTTTTTTCCTGACATGGTCGCCATAGCACTTTCTATAAAGACATAACCTTAGACAATGCATGTTCTGTATATATTATTTTAATTTACGTGCATAAACATCGACGGCGTGTGCGGCTAGCCAAGCAGCGGATGCTTACTCCTCTCGGGCACCTTGTCCCACCTCTGGTTTGCTAGGGGCCGTCGATGTTCCATTTGGTGTTCTATTGTGAGTGCTGTTGAGATTGTCGTCAGGATCTTCTCTATCTCATTTCTTTTAACGTTACAGCTCTTTTACTGGCAAAGATGCTGTTTGGCGCAATAAAAGCAGTTCAACTGACAAGATGCTATAGGGGCAATCATGTATCACAAACACATGTTTTGGTTCGTCCGTCTGTTTGCTGATCCGGAAAAAAAAACTGGGCATCACTTTTGAATGGTAGTTGCCATAACAATAGCCATAACTTCTTCGGGTGAAGGCAATTAACGTTCACTTGGCAAACATTGTATCTTTACTTTGAATATTAATGACCCATATAAAAGTAAATAACTTATTAAGATAAAGGGGTGAAAGGCAGGTAATTATCTGGCTTTGTCAGTGTTTAATTGTAACAGTTGCACTACTTTTAAATTTAAGTTTTTGCTTTTAACAGTAAGCTTTCTATTAGAGAAAGTGAAAAGCAGGCACGTCACAGATGAATTTTTGGACAGTGTTGCATATAGAATTGGTGCTAAATACTTCCTCGTAGGAGTAAGTTTGGGACTAGAGATTGATGAAGTTATTGTCATCGTGAATGACAATCCCATGCAAACCCTCAAGATAAACCAAGAAGTTCTGCAAACATGGTCAAGAAAAGAAAAAGCTATGGGACGATACGCCACATATGGAATGTTGGCCTCTGTTTTTGTCGACGCAAACTGTAGAATTGATGACTTTCCAAGAGAGAAAATTTAGTCGTAACTTACATTGAAATATGAAAGTGAAATACTTTCCAGGTATTTTTTAACTTATGCAGAAGGTATTCTTTTCTATGGTCTAATGTCGGGTTTTTTTCTTACGAGAAGTAATCATACTATGTATGTGAAAGTGTTAGACCATAGGAAAACAGAGGTATAGATTTTGTTCATTTTACCGATTTTTATTTATGTTCTTTGACACACAGTGATTGGTATTTAAGAGTCGAAATCAAACATATTTCATCAACAATGACAAGAAAATGATAAAAGCACTAACAAATGTTATACTTATCAATATTTTTTTAACATTTTTTTCTGTTTTATTATATAACTTGTGGTAAAAGAAGCAAGTGCTGAATTTTTGTAGAGGATCCTACAAAAGAATAGCCACTGCTTTTGTCTAATCATTTTGCTTCAAGTTGTTTATCTAATGATTTTGTGTTGCTGCTGTTTTGTTGAGGGCCACCCACAAGACTAGCTGCCGCTAAGCAAGGCCTTCCTGAAGGTAAATTGTTCCTCTGATCCAAAGTCAGAGAAAATTATGCATTGAAAAAACCATATTTTATTTTCATATTATTGCACAATATGGAACACCATGACTGTCTTAAGGACAATGATCGGGAAATAGATGGTTGAATATAAATATCATGTTCTTATTTTTTATAACACATAGTTACAATCATATTTTACATGGTTGTTTTATGGTATAATGTGGTTAGAAGGCTGTAATATAAAGCCGAACAACTGCTTTATGTTATGGTTGTAACATACTATGTCGTCAACTTGTCCTTGCAAGTCGTTCTCGTCTTATGACGTGTTGTTGAATTAAACAATTATGTACTTATCAAAGTATAACATGTTGGAGTCATACTGCGATACGTTGTCATTTTATATTATGTTGTTAAATAATTATATTGTGTTATGCTTATTTCAAAATACGTTCTTGTTATTTCATATTATGTTGTTAAACAGTCATATTATGTTGTGGTTATTTCAAAATATGTTGTTGTCATTTTATGTTATGTTGTTTAACAATTATATGATGTTGCGGTTGAATCATAATATTTTGTTTTTTTTTATATTATGTTGTTCAACAGTCTTATTATGTTGCGGTTATACCATAATATATTGTTGTCATTTTATGTTATATTGTTATACAGCTATATGGTGTTGTCCTTATACCATAATATGTTGTTGTTATTTAATATTACGTTGTTAACAGTTATATTATGTTGTTTAACAGTTATATTATGCTCCGGTTATACCGTAATGTATTGTTGTAATTTCTATCATGTTGCTTTATAGTTATTTCAAGTGCGGTTTATGTATTAATATGTTGTTGTCGTTTTCTATTATGTTGTTGTATAGTTATATCATATTGAAGTTTTGCTATAACATGTTGTTGTCATTTTATACCAAGTTGTTGAATAGCTATATTATATGGGCTTGGACTTTTATGTGCTGTTTATTTTTCATACCTTGTTGTAGACGTGTTATATTGTGTTGAGGTACATTGTACTTTGTTGTCTGTGCTCTTTATCAAGTGGAAAAATGGTTAAATTATATCCAGATTTGTTATTTTAAGAAATATTCTTTCTTGGTATTTCATCATTACAAAAATACATACACACACCCTCCCTCACCCACACACACACGACGAGCAATTTTTAAGTCAGAAATCATTGTGTTTAGGTCTTCCTCGGTAAATTACTAACTGTACTTTGCCTATACGACATAAACAAATAACAACTCCCTTTATGCATGATCAATTAATTTTATTAAAAATATATTAAAAACAAGAGCCCCAGGGGGCACAACGCTCACCTGATACCCATGCACGCTCTAATTGACATACTGACATTGAATACTGATAGTGCCAGCACCAGGATTTTAGCCCACAACCTTTCTAACAAGATTTTTGCCGGATGCAGACAAGTTTTTTTTTTTCAGACAACCTTTAAAAGTGCAAACAAGAAAAAATAGTCACATTTCAAAACAACAACTTTTTTACTGATTTGAAAAGATGGATTATGCGATCCAAAGTCATATGCCCAGCTAGTATAGTTTGATTATGCAACATCAAAAATAAAATCATTTTGTAAAATTCCACATTAATGTGCAACAGAAACAGAATAAAACAATGAAATGATTTCATAAATTCAGTTTATATAAAATTGAACACCAAACCTTTCATTATCAATAGCTAGTATGCCAGAAAATAATAAAGCCTGTGTTTGTGAAACACGAATGCCCCGCGGTGGCATCTTTGTTGGTATAAACACCATTTTCTGTTAAGTATGTGAGAGGTCAGGGTCAGAGTAATGTTGGTATCAATGGAAAGATCTTGTCACAAAGAATACACATGTACAATATGAAAGCCCTATCACTAACCATTCAAAAGTTATGCCCAATTTTAAAGTTTTCGAAAAGTAGGTCAAAGGTTTAGGTCACGAGGTCAAAAATTTTGGTATCAATGGAAAGGTATTGTCACAAGGAATACACATGTGAAATATGAAAGCTCTATCACCTTCCATTCAAAAGTTATGCCCAATGTAAAGTTTTTCGGACAAACAGACAGACGGACAGGCCAAAAACTATATGCCCCCGTATCTTTGATTCCGGAAGCATAAAAAACAAAGACTTTTCGGTTTTGCCTTTATTCATATTAAATTATACAGAAATCTATGAATGAGAGCTTTTGAATAGTACTGATTTCATCTTAATACATGTAACGTACAGTCAAAATCGTGTTAATCCAATTAACACAGACAAGTTGTTAGCGGACAATATTAATTCAAGTGAGTTGTGCAGAAATTGAGCCAATTTATTTTCCAAACAGCAATGTACGGTATATCAAACCTCATGACCCAGTGAAGCCACTTGGACAAATTATTTTCGGTGAATATGCTGAAATGCGGCGCTTGGAAATGTATTTTTAGCATATTGAATCAATAGTCGTGATAAATTTAACTTCGAACTTGATCTTGTCTTTTATGCAATCTACAGATAGGTTTGAAAATATGCAAAATTCGGAACATTTTCGATGAGGACGCAGAGTTCCTGTAAAAAAAGTGAAATTTGCGAAAAAAGGACATGCATGACCCCCCCCCCCCTTTTTCTTTACATTTTTATGCGTGCCAAAGATTCGCAATCAAAAAAGACCAATTTTACAGACTTCCGGGCATTTCAAGTCAGTCAAAATTTTTGGTGTGCACCTTTTTATTTCCTGTAGTTACCCCTACTAAAGGGGCAAGGAGGTATTGAACCAATCAAATCTGTAACACAAGATATATATGGCGACTATGTTTACCATAGATACAGAAATAAGACAGAGAAAATAATCATTAAATAGGGAAATTGTTCTGAAATATGCATGTATGAAAAAAAGCAATCCAAGGAATGCTTGTGTCGCCTGCGTAGCGGATTTTTTTTATTGAAATTAGGTCAAATATCAAGGGCAAGGTCACTAGGTTAAAAATTATGGAATGTTTAGAAAGGTCTTTTCATAAGGAATACAAATGTGAAATATCAAAGCGCTCTCACTTACCACTCAAAAGATATAGCAAATCATAGATTTGTTGAAAAGTAGGTCAAATATATAGGGCAAGTGCACGAGGTAAAACATAGGTAATCACAGATTACGAAGCTCACCTCGTGACAGCAAAATTCAATTCAAACATATTTCTTAGTACATGTATATTGGCTTTTAAAGGCAAAACCACTCAAGCAGAAAAAGTAGGTCAAGGTCATTTTGTGAAAGTTTGATCAAAGATACATCCAATATGCAAGTTTGGTACATGTAGCAGTTATACTTTGCTCAATATTGGCTTTATAGAGCAAAATCACTCAAGCAGAAAAAGTAGGTCATGGTCATTTTATGAAAGATTGATCAAAGATACATCCAATATGCAAGTTTGGTACATCTAGCACTTATACTTTGCTCAATATTGGCTTTTAAAGGCAAAATCACTCAAGCGGAAAAAGTAGGTCGAGGTCATTTTATGAAAGTTTGATCAAAGATACATCTAATATGCAAGTTTGGAACATCTAGCACTTATACTTTGCTCAATATTGGCTTTTAAAGGCAAAATCACTCAAGCGGAAAAAGTAGGTCAAGGTCATTTTATGAAAGTTTGATCAAAGATACATCCAATATGCAAGTTTGGTACATGTAGCACTTATACTCTGCTCAATATTGGCTTTTAAAAGCGAAATCACTCAAGTGGAAAAAGTAGGCCAGATGCTGCATCCGATGCATGGGTCCATCTCGGCATCCAAAGATGATTCACTTGCGCAAGTTTGGTTACTGTAGCATTAGCACTTTGTCAGATACTGAGCTACCCAAAACTTCTTATCCAAATCACTCAAGCGGAAAATGTAGGTCAGATGCTGCATCCGATGCATGGGTTCAACTCAGCATCCAAAGATGAATCACTTGTGCAAGTTTGGTTACTGTAGCATCAGTACTTTGTCAGATACTGAGCTACCCCAAACTTCTTAACCAAGTCACTCAAGCGGAAAATGTAGGTCAGATGCTGCATCCAATGCATGGGTTTACCTCAGCATCCAAAAATGAATCACTTGTGCAAGTTTGGTTACTGTAGCATCAGTACTTTGTCAGATACTGAGCTACCCCAAACTTCTTAACCAAGTCACTCAAGCGGAAAATGTAGGTCAGATGCTGCATACGATGCATGGATTCACCTCAGCATCCAAAGATTAATCACTTGTGCCAGTTTGGTTACTGTAGCATTAGTACTTTGTCAGATACTGAGCTACCCCAAACTTCTTAACCGGACGCGGACGCGTGGGGTTATAGCATAAGCTCACTCAACTTCGTCGAGGTTAGCTAAAAATGATGGTATGTGAAGAAAGGTCTTGTCACATGGAATGCACATGTGAAATATCAAAGCATATCACTCAGCAATCAAAAGAAATAGCCAATCTAAGATTTTTTGAAAAGTAGGTCAAATATCTAGGTCTTGTTCATGAGGTCAAAAGTTATAATATGTGTAGAAAGGCCTTGTCACAAGAAGGAATACACATATGAAATATCAAAGCTCTATCACTTACCAATCAAAAGATATAGCAAATCTTAATTTTTTTGAAAAGTAGGTCAAATATCTAGGTCAAGGTCATGAGGTCAAAATTATGGTATGTGTAGAAAGGTATTGTCAAAAGGAATACACAAGAGAAATATAAAAGCCCTATCACTTGCCAATCAATAGATATAGCCAATCTTGGTTTTTTTTTTTAAAAGTAGGTCAAATATCTAGGTCAAGGTCATAAGGTTAAAAAATATAGTATGTGAAAAAAGGGCTTGTCACAAGAAATACACATGTGAAATATTAAAGCCCTATCACTAATCAATCAAGAGATATAGCCAATATTAGATTTTTAGAAAAGTAGGTCAAATATCTAGGTCAAGGTCACAAGGTCAAAAATTATGATATGTGTATAAAGGTCTTGTCACAAGGAATACACATGTGAAATAGCAAAGCCCTATCACTTACCAATCAAAAGTTATGGGGTGTGACACCCAAGTGTGACAGACAGACGGACAAACGGAGGGACGGATGGACGGACAGATGAACAGCGGACAAAGTGATCCCTAAGTGTCGCTGTGCTTCGCAGGCGACACAAAAAGTCAACATCTTAAAAATAAATTCAGAGTATATTTGATAGCGTATGTGGCCAAGTTAATTCGAAGTATGAAAATAAGTACACAAAGCCAAACTAGCTATAGCTCGTCTTATTTAAAAAATCATTAAAAATCGAAAAGTTGATATTTTGACAAAATTCTTTCACAGTTTCATTTCTAGCGATAAATGTAAAAATAAAAAGAGAAAAAAAAACTGAAAAAGGGGAAAAAAATTGTTGGGGTCCCGCCGGGGTTTGAAGCTGCTCCCCATGGGTCCATTTGGCATGGAAAACATACATTATACCTATGTACAATCTTAAAAAATATTCCTTAAAAATCCAAAAGTGGATATCTTGACAAAATTCTTTCACTTGTAGGGTACCATGCATGAGTACCTCATACCTACAAATTGTCATGACAATCTGAAGAGTGGTTATAGAAAAGGAGCAGAAAATGTATGAAAATCACCCCCCCCCCCCCCCTTCCTTTTTACATAAGAAAAAAATTCATAAAAAATCAAAAAAATAAATTTTAAGCATAAAATACATATCAAAGCATTACGTAAGTTAAATATGATAAATATGTAGTAAATGAGTGTGTAAAATCATACACTTATTGAGTTATTTAAAGAAATAGTGCAAAAATATGCATTTCTGACAAAGTCCGAAAAGACGTCAAAAACGCGTCAAAAATTTGACTTCGAAGTGGAACCAAAAATAACAACACTTCTTAAGACATCTCTCTAGATCATCCTGATGCTTTCGGTTTGTCGATACATGCTTCGGTTCTGAAGAAGAAGTTTGTCAAAGGAGGGTACCCCCCGTGACCTACTTTTGGCTGTGGTGGCGTCACCTGTTGATAGATCCGGACGAAAAACAACAACACTTGTAGGGGACCATGAGTACTTCATACCTACCAAGTTTCATCAAAATCCCTTCAGCCGTTCTTGAGAAGAAGTTTAAAATGTGAAAAGTTTACGACGACGGACGACGACGGACGACGACGACGACGACGACGACGACGGACGACGGACGCAACACTATGACAATAGCTCACTTGAGCCTATGGCTCAGGTGAGCTAAAAAACGCAAAATATATGTGATAGAACATGCTTTAATCTTAAAGCATTAAAGTTTAAAAACATTTCGATAAGAAATAGATTTTAAATGAATTTCAATTTTTTTTCTAAACCCCCCCCCCCCCTGTTATAGCCAAAATGACATTGACTTTTGACCTTTCAAAAATCAATAGGGTTCTTTGTATCTTAGGCAATCTACATAGCAAATTTGAATTTCGTAAGGATAATCGTTTAGGCTATATCGCACCTTTAAGGTAGGGGATGGACGGACAGTGACGTACTATCAGGCACGTAGCAATACGTGTTTAAGCGCACAAATGCTTCCGTATCGTTTTGCAAAAAAAAAAGAAAAAATAAACCATAATAAAGAGAGATTGCTTCAAGGGGCATTCATTACCCCCTATACCCTCACCAGGCCTTTGTCGTGTACCCCTTAAGGGCCTCATAGCGACCCCATAACATCCTGCCTAAAAGTGCTTCCCGATTTGAAAGGTACTCTGGTTACGCGCTTGACTATGATATGTCTGGTTTTGATGTCCGAGTCCGTGTCCGCGTACCATTTTAAGGCAGGACCTCATCAGACTTCCGAAAGACACAAATCGAGTTCCGAACATTCAACAAAACATAGTTTTTCCACAACATAATAACGGTTTCAAACCACACAATGATAAAGACATTCAACATAACATCGCTTTTCAACAACATAATGACGTTTTCATACGAAATAATAAAGACCTTCAAGAAAACAACATAATTATGGAGAACTTAACACAGCTATGCAATACACCAGTGGCGGATTTAGGGAGGGATGGGGAGGTTCTCCAAAAGTATTATTATACTATAAATGCCTACACTCTATACTTTTGGAAACGTTTCCTAGCTCGCCGTAACTAATATAAACTATATTCTTTATCCGAATACAACAGAGGCTGATCTAGCCAGGTCAGGCGTGTTGATGGGGGGGGGGGGGGGGGGGGGGGGGGGGGGGGGTTGCACTTGAACATCTAACCAACGTGAAAAAAGAGCATGGATATCGTCTCCTTTGTCTGTCTATAGGATGTGATATTCTATCGATCGTCTTATGGGGATGAGGAGGGGGATTTTCCAAAAGAAAGATTATTTAAAAGAAGTAATATTCTCATGATTTTTAGTTTTTCGAATATTAATTAAAGTTAATTTTCGATGTAATATTTGAAGACAGAACTCTTACTCACCCTTACAATTCTTATTAGTCCATGGATATAAGATAAAATATAATTATCGATTCCCAAAATTTTAAGCTAGCCAATTTTCATATGAATTTAAACAAGAAATCTACGCATTTGCATACATACAATCGCCATGCAGCTACAACGCCTCTTTCCTAAAAATATATTTCTTCACCTACATACCGGTATATACGCCATTTGATTTAATTTTGTTTGTTTTTGTAGTGGTTTTTTTTTTTTTTTTTTTTTGTCCGCTTTTCTGCTTTTTATTTTAAGCTGGATTTCTCTGAAATCCAAGAAACTATAGGAAAACTATTGAAAAGCTAAATTATATGCGGGAGAAAAGGGAGGGGTGGACAGGGTGAAAGAACGGGAGGGCGGCGGACAGGGTCAACGAGATGGGGGAGGGAAAGGGGATTGGAGTGGGGAGGAGGTTCAGTAGATACTGAGTGGTAAAGCAAGGGCGGGATGAGAAAGGGGCGGCCGGGGTTGGGACATGCAGATATGTCCCTCCGCGCGTCAATATGTAATTAAGATCTCTGGGTGGTTTTTTTTAGTTCACCTAAGCGATTTAGTCATAGTGTGCCGTCCGTCCGTCCGTCCAGCTTAAACATTTTTACATATTTGACTTCACTGCAACCGCTGCAAAATTCCGGATCGAGGGGAAAAATCCCTAAAGCAAAGGCGGGATGAGGAAGGTGCAGCCGGGGTTGGAACATGCAGTTATGTCACCTTCTTCTGAAGGGCAGGTAATTTTTTTTATTTTTTTGTTTTCGGATCATAAAATTGGTTCCAACCCCCTTCAGACATTTCCACATGCCCGGTAAACACTTTTGTTGTTATAAACTAGTTACAAATTAAAATGAAACAAACTTTAAATATTCGAAGGAAAGAAATCAAATTCAAGTCATTAGCATTATATATCCCTTTGCGTTGAGTATCATTTAAGTGAAATTGTTATTGTTTTCATATGCTATTCCAGAAATTAAAAAGAAGTTATCTGCCAAAAAAAGTATGCCTTAATTTACTAGTACTCTTCCTTGGCACCTAATCTCACTTCCTGTTTGATATCTAATGTGGTCGAAAATCACGCTATATAATTTATACTTTCAAAGAGTCGTCATTTTTTCAACATTGTAAAAATAGAAAAAAAAATTATAATAATCCGGCACAAAGGGCCGGCGAAAAAAAATCCGGCTCTTAAAACTGTTGAAAAAAATTCCAGGTGATAAAAGTCGTTAAACCCACCCCACCCCCACCCCTCCCCCTCCCCCACACACACATTAAAAATCAAATGGTTGTTACCTTACAGAGGTTTTGTACCAATTTTGTGTTGTGCCGATCAGTAAACAAATATGGCCACCGAGAGCTCTGAATGGTGACGCGCTTTCGTCTTCTTCTCTGCAACCGCTGCACAGAATTTCACGAAACCTCACAGAAAGCACGTGCTTCATAAGGTCCTCTGCCAATTTTGTTTTGTTTTGTTTTTGTTGTTTTTTTATGCTGATCAGTCAACAAATATGGCCGCCGAGGGTTCTGATTGGCTGACACAGTTTCGACTTCTCTGCAACCGCTATACAGAATTTCACGAAACCTTACAGGAAGCTAGTACTCAAGGTACTCTACCAATGTGGGGTTTTTTTTTTTTTGTTTGTTTGTTCGTTTGTTTTTTTGTGCTAATCAGTCAACAAACATGTCCGCTGTGAACTCTGATTGGCTGACACATTTTCGACTTCTCTGTAACCGCTGCACAAATATCTAATAGGAAGCAGGTATTCATGCTGCTAAACATCTCTGAAACAAATGCACAGGATTTCACAAAACCTAAGTATTCGAGGGCCTCCACCGAATTGGCCACTTTCATTTTTTTGTCTTCTACTCAGATGATCGATGTGGCCTTTTTGGTCCTCTCGTTTTTAGCTAGTTTTAAACATTGGTATCAGAGGCTGTATGATGTTTACAAACAAAAGGCGAATTGCAACCCCCCCCCCCTTCCTTTTTGTCTGACCGACCCCAAAATATCACAGTAAAAGTTAATAGTGAGATCGAAAGTTAGGCCTCCTCTACTAATATCATAAGAATAAGAAAAGAAAGGGGGCGAGAAGAGTAAAAGTATTCAACAGAAATCGTATTCGTAGAATTTATTTAGTTTTTGAAATAATTCAAAATAATTTCTAGATATTTGCAAACAAAGCTCTCATACATCTGTCATAATGCCCTAAAATTTAGACATAATATGACCCTATATTCTAAGAATTTTCCGACAATCAAATTGTAATTGCATTTGATATATTAAGGTCAGGGTGGCGACTTTTAATAGAAATGAGATAGAAGAAAGATGGATTTTTTGTAGAGGAACATCTCCTCGAACTATTCGAACCAAAAAAATCAAATTTTGCCCGTCTCGTTTTTTGGCTATAAACGTCCATTTTTGGCCTATTTGAACATTTTTGTCATTTTAGAGAATACCACATCATAACTTTACATACCTCTGAAATGCATGAAATTTCAAAAATCATATATATCCTTATAGCAATGAAAATTTCAGGGATTTTTATTTTTTCTGAAATAATGTAACAATCTGAGCTTATACCATGTATCGTTTATGTCGGTTTCAAATATTATGTGATATGAAAATAGAGTTATCTCCCTGTAGTCGCAACCCTTACCTTAAGGCGTTACCTCAACACAATGCAACACCTCAACCAAGTGGTGTAAAAGGCAACACAATAGAACTATTCATATACAAAACATAAAATGACAACAACATATTATGACATAACCACAACATAATACAACTGTTTAACAACATATTATCAATTGACAACAACATATTATGACATAACCACAACATTATACAACTGTTTAACAACATAACATCAATTGACAACAACATATCATGACATAACCACAACATAAGATGACTGTTTACCAACATAATATTAAATGACAACAACATATTATGACATAACCACAAATAATAGAACTGTTTAACAACATAACATCAATTGACAACAACATATCATGACATAACCACAACATAAGATGACTGTTTACCTACACAATATTAAATGACAACAATATACTTTGAAATAACCACAGCATAATATAATTGTTTAACAACATAGTATGAAATGACAATGTATCGCAGTATGACTTCAACATGATATACCTTGATAAGTACATAACTGTTTAATTCAACAACACATCATAAGACGAGAACGACTTGCAAGGACAAGTTGACGATATAGTATGTTACAACCGCAACATAAAGCAGTTGTTCGGCTTTATATTACAGCCTTCTAGCCACATGATACCATAAAATAACCATATAAAATATTATTGTCACTATATGTTATAAAAAATAACAACATGATATTCATATTCGACCGTCTATTTGACAAACATTGTCCTTAAGACAGTCATAGCGTTCCATAGCACAATTTTAAATTAAAAGCTAATTTAGGTTTCAGATATATTTTTGGTTAAAATTATTTCTACTATGAAAAAAAATGTTAATATTTGGATTTTTCCTTAGTATGTCATGTTAAAGTTGAGTTCATTCGAGTTTACGGACGATACAGATATCTCTACAATCTACGGTCTATTTGAAAAAAAAAATCAAAGGGATAATATAACCCTTCACAACCAGAGGTACGATCTACTTTAGATAAAGGTTTTCTTAATATCATTGTTATGAAATTTTTGATACATGATTTTCTATCCTACTGAAGTTTAAACTTTATTATAATATGTCTTAAGAAACCCGCCTCATATATGTGCCATCAGAATCGCCAAGTGAACTGAATTAAAGTGAAAATAACCTCACCGTGGTTTATAGTTCCACTTGTATTACGATAAATCAAATTATGAATTATCACCCGTTGCCGACAAATATCCATGGATATCATTATTGTTATCTATTGATTATACATGTTAAATGTCTTC
Organism: Pinctada fucata; assembly: GCA_028142955.1. Lineage (NCBI taxonomy): Eukaryota > Metazoa > Mollusca > Bivalvia > Pterioida > Pteriidae > Pinctada > Pinctada fucata. The sequence continues at coordinate 31,160,749 of AP027114.1, forward strand.
AATTTCATTAGCATCATTCAAAAGCAGATGAATTTACAGCATGTACCAGACATGCACGTTTCGGGTATTTTTAACCCTCGTCAGTGATCGTCAATCGAAAAAATGAAATATAGCCAAAATTTGTGAAACTTATGTCCAAAATGTATGTATTTTCATACAAGAAAAGGATTTGCCACTTTTTAAGATACTTCCTTTCAGGAAGTCTCTTACTGTTACGGTAACTGCTTCAACTGAGACATATCGCCGCTTTGCAGCCTACTTCAAAAATAGTGCTTTTTCTAATTTTAGAATTTGCTGTCTGACACATGCTAAATGCAAGAACTAGAATATTGTCCTTCTTGAAAAAAAAATCTATTTCATATGAAGTAAATGCATCTAAAAAAATCAGCGATATATTTCTTGCTTTCTTGCTTTCACTGCACGTTGATAATAATATATTACTTCTGATAAGAGTTGTCTTCCTTGTATTATTAGACGAAACGATGAGAAACGAAAGTAGAAACAAAGCACGATCAGGGACGTATACTTTTCTTGTTGAAAGAAATAGGAAATTTGGTTATTGAAATGAGAATTTTTAGAAATTACCAGCAATAATAAAATTAAAGTCACGATGGAACTACGTACGTGCAACCGCTCTTTTACCGGTATCAAATATACGGTAGACTGTCAGTGATTTAGACATGCATGCATGGTCTTTTTAGTTTCTATGGAACCAAATGGTTTAAGACACTTCTTCAGGATTAAGTCATGAGAAAAAAATGTAATTTAAAGTATACCACTTCTAGTTAATATAAACAATTTGTGTTGTTTATTGAACACATTGAGCACATAGAAATGAAAAAAATCATCATTATTTAAATACCTAAACATTAAAATGATTCAACATTCATCTGCTGACAATAAATTTTGAATAGAAGTATCTCTCAGGACCTTCAGTCCTTTGATTAAGGATTGTTAGAACCATAAATTATTGATGAAATACCTTTAAACCAGGGTTGTCCCAGAAAAACGTAAACATTAACAACAAGAAAGGAAAAGAGTGATTTATATTCTGAAGTTTTGCATTGGTGAATTAGGCATACAAATTGGCTTATGTACATATAAAATAGATAACTTATCTTTAAATCTTTAAAAGTATCTTTTTTTATGAAAGAAATAAACACATAAGGTGACGTCTACCGGCGCATGATAATTAACAAAATAAATTTTACGGTGACTGAGATTAGGAATTTGCATAAAGGAATCAAGTTGCAAATTCATTTAAAGGTACAAAAAGTCTAACAGGGATTAAACTGTCAATAATGAAGTTTTACCGTAAATAGCTTTTAAGCACTACTATTTGAACATCTATATATTACTTACATAAAATATCTCTCACTTTTTTGTTTTATAGACGTTTTTACTCTCTGGTACACAAGATGTCGGTAAAATTCGGAAATTGTTATTTGCATATACAGTATGTAGAAATATGTCACGTTTACCAAGGTCAAAGTGAACACGCTACCACGATCAGCCAATCGCAGTCTTTTTGAAATTCTCTCTAAAAAACTAACTCACTAATATTTCATTTATTGCAAATACAAGGTTGATATCATGTTCCCTTCAAATCACCATTTTGAACGTGGATAATCGAACACTTTCAAATGACTAACAACGTGTAATAGTGTATGACGGCTTGAATGGGAAGCAAGTGTAGTCTGCTGTTTAACATTTGAACTACTTGGTGAGTGTCACTGCTGGTGGACCAAGAGTCCCCGAGGGCACATGTAGTCAAGTTCTATCAACTTGGGTTGATCGTCTGTCTTTTTAACGCATTTGAAATTTTCTGTAACAAAATTTCTGGAAATTTTTTAAATGTGGGTCCTGTAGCATCATATCCCACCCATTCTGCTACGTCTTTTGGTACATTTTTGGACATAATTTTCATACTTTTTGGCCATATTACATTGTTTAGACTAAGGATCACTGACGAGGATTTAGTACCCGAAACGTGCATGTCTGGTCCATGCTGAAAATATATCAGGTTTTAAATGATGCTATTGAATTTAAAGACGTTTAACATACACATGTGCGTTTGTTTACCAAATCCTGAATGAAAATTAACCTTTATTTAGTAATGATTTTTTTTTCGTTTTTTGATATTTGATTTAGACTTTGAATATATATATTATATATACACATATCAAAGTTACTGTGGTTATACATGTGTATATACACGTCAAACTTATATATATTCTTCTCATAGATAAAAATAAACGAGCACTATACATGTACATGTACACTGTAGATCCCTTTAGTTAATTTTCCCTCATACTTGTCAGAGTTTTAATTTCACGGTCGTCCTCTAAGCTAGGTCTTTATAACTTTCCAATACCAAATTCAGCCAATACTATTTGTTCTTTACATATCTCTTTTCAGATTTTGATAACACCGATTGTCGATTCATTTTCGTCCCACGTGTTATCCGTCAGCCATGTTGTTTTGTTTTGATACATTACTAGCCTTATGCAAATAAGTACTAACACGTTTTCGCAATCGGTCTTTTCGGAGAAAAAGTAGGTTGTTTTAGGGTACCAATTTTATAAGCAATATTTGATCAAAGCGCGGTAGTGAGGGCATATGTGACTATTGTAACCAGCCAGTTTCTAATTTGTTTCTAATAGGTGCAACGATAACATCAGCACTATAGGAAACTTAACAAGTCCCGGTTGTCAATCGGTAAATGTGACTAGCTTATTCAACAGACCACAACGAAGACCTCGAAGTCATGGCATTCGAAAATATAATAGGCCTGAGATACATAATTTCTCCTTCGATGACTTGGTTCCATTTTTGAATGAGCCTCTAGGACTGCATTATATTCGTACCAAATTATACTCTGTTCCTTTACGGAAGTTACACGAAATCTACGAATATACGAAGGACCTCACATATACCGATACACGTTCCCCAGAATACAGACTACAAGGAGTCATCTTGGACATTTCTACTTTTCGTTTATTTCAAGCAGTTAGATCAGATAAATCAGAGGAGAAAACAAACCGCCCTTTCATTAAAGTAAGATTTGCAAACAAAGGTATTGATAAATTGAATCTTGGTCAAATTTTGAATCACAAAACTGTCACAGAAAAAATCCCACCATATTTCAAAAGAAAAGAAACTCCTTGTATTTCCTATAGCTACACACCAACAGTTGCATCTAAAATTTACAATTACAAACGATTCCTGCAGTGTATTGATTTAAGTAATCCCTCACTACATCCACTTCCTTGCGAATGTTCTTCGTCGGATTTCAACTACTCTCCTTGTGGACACGTTATTACCGGTGACCTTAGTATAGTCAAGTGCGACAAGTTGAGAGAATTGTTAAAAAAGGGTCCCAAATACAGAGAAAGTATGTCCTTTACATGGAACCAAAATTTGAAAATTATCATGGACTCTTGTGAGGAATATGCAAGACGTTGGACAAAGAAAGAGGATGTACAGCTCGACACTCTTTCCGAATGGATAAAATCCATCAGAGGGTTACTTTTATCTAGAATTAACCGATTAAAATCAACTGTGAACACCAGATTCGAGTCTATATTTAAAGACCCTGATGTTATCACAGAGCTCACCTACCTCCAAGAACATTATGTCATAACACAAGCGGACAAAGCCTCAAATAATTACACATTTACTTGCAAAAAGTACTATTTCGACAGTCTAGTTAAAGAGTTGGGTTTAAATTCGACACCTGGAAATCCCACTTACAGCCCTACAAACCTTTCTGCCTCTGAAATAATAGATAACCACAAATCAGCTCTTGCTTCCTTTGGCTTCCAAACTAACAATTTAGATTTAGATTTACCATACTTATACTGCATACCTAAAATGCATAAGAATCCGTACAAACAACGTTTCATCGCTGGTTCCTCAAAATGTTCTACCAAATCTGTATCGATCTTACTCACCAAAGTTTTATCTGAAATCAAATCTGGGCTTCAAAAATATTGTTCGACAGTATATTCTCGCAGTGGTATCAACCAGATGTGGATTTTAAAGAATTCGAAGGAACTTTTAGAACATCTGAAATCCACTCATTTTAGTAAAGTTCATTCGATCAAAGCCTTTCATTTTTCGACACTTTACACTACAATTCCACATTCTAAATTAAAAGAAAGACTCGCAAAAATTATAAGTAATGCGTTTACAAGTAAGAACGGTAACCGCAAATACAAATTTATTGTTGTGAACTATGACAAAACCTACTTTGTAAAAGAAAAGTCCGATTCTGAAAATAAGTACACTGAAACAGATATTATTCAGATGTTAAACTTTTTGATCGACAACATTTTTGTGGTGTTTGGAGGAAAGGTCTTCCAGCAAATTGTCGGAATTCCAATGGGGACCAATTGTGCCCCACTCCTTGCCGACATTTTTCTTTACTCGTACGAAGCTGAATTCATTCAATCTCTGGTCTCTGAAGGGAAAAGATACTTAGCTTCTGACTTCAACTTCACTTACAGATACATAGACGATGTGTTGTCCATCAATAATCCAAAATTCGCGGATTTCCTGAGCAGTATCTATCCTTCAGAGCTTGAAGTCAAAGAAACTACAGAGACAAATAATTCAGCATCCTATTTGGACATAATGTTGTCCTACGACACTGATGGTCATATGAACACCTCACTCTATGACAAACGTGACGACTTCAATTTCAGCATTACAAACTTTCCTTTTCTGAGTAGCAACATTCCTTCATCGCCTGCTTATGGCGTGTTCATATCTCAGTTGATACGCTATGCCAGAGCAAGTACCAAATATACGGATTTTGTTCTGAGAGCTAGGCGTCTTTCAGATAAGCTTCTCAGTCAGGGATATGCTTGTGACCGACTAACATCGTCACTGAGGAAGTTCTACGGTCGATATGGGGAACTCGTCATACACTATGATGTCCCACTCTCCAGAATGATGGGTGATATTCTGTCGTAGACCATTTGAACCATCCAACCCAAGATTGTACTCTATGTCTTCCGAAATGGAAGTTACCGAATGTGACAATTCTACCGAATTGAAGCGGCGGGTGTTGCATGCAAGCAGGAGATGCTTACTCTTCCTGGGCACCTGGTCTCACTCTCATATCGGGAGTTCGCTTCTTTTCATATGGTGGAGGTTTTTGTTTGTTTGCTTTTGTTCCTGTTTTATCCTGATTTCGTATGCCTCGGTTCAAGATTTTCTGAATTATCGATTTTGTGCTGTAAACAGGGAAATGGTCATTATCCATATTTGTCATTCTAAGCATGATAGACTCGTTTGCGTTAAAATTTTGACAAAAATAATTGATTCATGGTTTGATCTTGACGAGACCTTATGTACCTTTAAAATTCTTATAATAGACGTGCCACCCGTCTAGCAGAAACACGATGCATCCTAAAATAATTATGTTGACAGGATTCTCCGCATGGTAAATTTACTTATCTTTGGTCTTCTCTGCTTTTTCTCTAAATGTTTGACGCTGGTGTTCATCAATAACGTCCTTATCCAATTTTGTCCTTGTCCTTGTTTGGTTTTGTAGTCCAAATATCTTTATTTTGTCATTTATATTTTAATGCCCTGTAAACATGTCAATATTTTTTTATGTTTTCATTTCTTGCTTTGTCTGGACAAGGATGAATCCACGATCCACACAATATTTCATTACCATTTCGCGTATCGAGTGCATAAGTGTTGTATCCTCATTTTTTATAAAAATTAGATAAACATACCATCGACATCTCCAGATACTGTTCTATCTTTTCCCGTTGATAAAAATTGAAATCCAATTTTCTTTTAAAAGATGTTCACGGATTTTTCTTGTGCCATCTAAAAACGTCCTCTGTTTTTAGTGCAATAATGTTGTATGTCCCTAGTGTCCAATCAATGAGTAAGATTTGATCACCAGACCATGTTCTTTCTCAATTTCTACAACATGTTCTATTTCCATGTTTAATCTATTGTTAGTTTTCCATTTTCTGAATAATAAAGCATTCACCCTGCATGCTTTTACATTTTTTGTGATTATCATCATTATGTTGACTATCAGGTATGTTGAAAGTCCTTCAACGTTATCAGATTTTCTTTATTTCATTGGATTTCCTTGGAGGGAGGGTATTCTAAACGGATAGCTGCAAGAAGTAATTTGGTTATTTCGTCGGGATTTTAACATCGGGAAAGATAGGCAATAAAAATTAGAATTTCGATATTGATTGAACGATGGGGAAATTGAAAGTGAAAAGATGCAGATACGGTGGAAGATGGGAGATGATGAGGGTGTTGGTGATGTTGCACTGTCTTCCATTCCCTCAAATTTGTTTTATTCTTCAAAACAATTGAGAATTGAGAATTTTTGTGAATAATTATTGTTTTAAATTGTTATTATTAAGGAACAACGTTCATAATTAAGATTTTATTCTTTTAACGAAGCCTTTATTGCTTTAGGAACATTTATGCATTAAAGGAAAGTGTGCTTGGATTTAGCCCCTAGTAAACAGTTCAAATTTCATGAGAAATACTTAACTGTTTGATAAAGAAATTACACATTTTAGCTATTTTTCATGTATTATTTTAAAATAAAATGCTTTGTGGCATGGAGCATTCACGAATGTTAAGAAATGTTGCAATTTTAACCGCGATCAATAAAATCTCATGATGAAACACAAGGAAAGATTGGTTTATATTACATTTGTTATCAGTATCATTATCATAAAACAATACTACATGTAGGAGCATCATCATTTCCATTATTATATTATTTTACTTCAAAGTGAAACCAATATATATATATTACGTATATAAAATGTAGAATTCGAGTCATTTATTTCATGCATTATTTGCAGAAAGAAGGTAGTACAGTGTAAAATGCTATTAATAGAAAAGGATGTCTTGAAAGGAATCAAAAAATAAGATTTTTATGTCAGATACGTTGAACATTTCACAAAGTGCAAACAATCATTACAAGTTCCCAAGAATATTCTTTGATCGGTTTCTAACAGTATTGTGAATAAAGTAAAGATGTATTTTAGGTCCCATCTCCTGACCAAATGACATAAAGAATTTTAATCGGTCATCTGTATGTCCACCCGTCGGTCTTTCCGTGTGTTTGTAATTCCGTCACGTTTACGGTAAATCGGGCATAATTTAGGTTTTAGGACTTTTATATTTCTCTTGTGAATTACTTCTTACAGGTCTTTTCATTAATTTCAAACAAATTAACCTATATAGTGACATTGACGTTAAATTTAGGCCTAGATTTAAAAGAAATAATAATGGGTATATCTTTTTGAAGTCAAGCGATATTCTAGGGCTCGTATTGCACGTTCTTTGTTGAAAACCATTTTTATCTAGCGTTTTTTACCTACAATTTTAACCTTCTGTTGAAAAACTTGTATACATGCACTTTGCATATTTTGGTTGGTTTATAATTGGTTTTTCACATTTAATAGTATGTATATAGTTTATGAGAAGACATTTTTACTACTACATGTATCTTCACTTTTGAGTTTCACATAATCTGATTGTTACAAAGACATGTATTGTTTTATTTCAGAGCGAATTAAAGAGTTTAACCATCCTTGTACATATATGTTTCATCTCTTTCATCATTGCAGGGGTAAATTTCTTCGTGTTGTGAGTAAAATAAGGGAGGAGATCTCCAACAAGACCCCGTTGCAGCATCAACAGTAAAAAACCAAAACACCCGATGCAAAAACACAAAAGACGAGTACAGCACGAGACGGAAAAGAGACACACGACATGTAAACATCAAACACAAAAGACTACACATAAACCGACGAGACCAATGGGTAACCGGTGCCGACTTTGGACGGCCATTTGTCACACAAGAAGCAAATGGTGTGGTTATCCTGGATTACGTGCGCACAACCCTCTTACTTCTCCAATTACCCAGGGGTCTCGAAGAACGTACAATTGTGGTGTAAAACAACCTCCTCACTGTAAGATGACATCACACAAACAAGACCGCGAAACGTAGAGGCCCCAGAGACACAGATGAATATGTAAATGGATATAAAAAGAGGGCATGCGTAATACAGTCCGTGCTCTGCCGGCTGTATCAAGCTCATGTATGTAATCACCCGAGGAGTCCGACTGACATTCAGAGAGGACAGGTGGTCGGGGCCCTGTCTTCTCTAAAGAGGTTTGGACAGGGCCCGTCATGAAGTCCCGTCGTCACAGTCAGTCAGAGTGCAAGTCTCAAGGATGCGCTTGTACAAGACTGTAGATTGTAAAAGTACCAAACATAGCATATAATAAAGATAAATAGACATATCCTCTCTCAGATGCCAATTAAGGAACTGCTTGAAAATTCAAAAATTCATACTATGATTGGACAAGAAATCAGAGATATATGTAACTTTAGATTCAATCCCAACCGATGTATATTTTACAGAAATTCTCAGGAAGCAAATATAGAGAATGGAATTTCTAACTTCTTTCTGATCTATGTTATGAGTCAACAAGATTTAAACACTTTTTAAAATATTAAACAATATTGTTATGTTAAAAAAAATAAAATCTAATGCTTCTTACAATGTTTCAAATGAAATGAAAGGAATGGATCCCCAAGAAGACTCGGTTGTAGGAATCACGCTAAAACATTAACCAACCCAAACGAAAACATAGGGAAAACATAAAAGCAAGAGAAGCAAAAGGGACAAGGAACACCAATCAACATCGATTCACAAACATCAAAAACTACATATAAACCAACGAGACTACAATGTAACTAGCAACCGTTGCCAACTTAGATGCCAGATTAGTATCAAATGTTGGGTTATCTGTATTGTGTGCGCACCACCCTCCTATTTTTCAGGTTTCAAGGTGTTCTCGAATAACGCACAATTTTAGTGTAAAGTACCTCCTCATTGTAAGACGACCACACAAACGAAAAAGTACAACGCTTGGGGCCTATGGAAAACAGATGAATATTTTAATTTATATAAAAAGGGGTGTACAAAATACAGTTCTTGCTAATTCGACTAATTACTAATTGCTAATCACCAAAAAATGCAAAGCGACATTCAGATAAGACAGTTGGCCGGGGCCTTGTCTTCTCTAAAGAGGTTTGGACAGGGCCAGTCATTTAGTCCCGTCGTCACAGTCAGAGTCTTACAAATGCGCTGGTACAAGACGATAAATTGGACAAGTACTATGCTGAGTGTTGGATCGTATCCATGGTACAAAAGGCGTTTGATATTTCTGATGCGTTTTCGATGGTTATTCTGTCTACCTTCAATCCTTCTAATTATGGTAATTATGGTACCATAAAAGGTTGTGAAATACCCAAAGTAATATACTTTGTTGTTTGTGCTTTAAATGAAACTGACAAAATAATAAAATTTCCGGGAAGTCTTCACTTGTTAATTTCTACTATGAATTCTGATTCTGATTCTTAAAATTCGAAACATATGTACATGCTCTACAGTACCGGATGAGTTGCGATATGTAAACGCTATATGGCGGAAATTTGAAAACTTCAGCTTCAAGCCTACTATGTTGAATACAAAATCAGAATCTCTCCGTTAACAATTCTGACAGTAAGGTCCAAAAATTGTGTTTCTGTGTTTGTAGAGGAAAGAAGGGGATCTTCAACACTAGGTTATAGCACCCAAAGAAAACCGCTAAACACCCAATACAAAAACACAGAGCAGACACCCACAGAAGGATACGCAAAAGAGAAACAGGAACACCAATGTTAAATGTCCTAAAGTTCAATAGCATCATTTAAGAACAGATAAATTTGTAGCATGGACCAAATATGCACGTTCGGGTACTTAACCTTCGGCAGTGATCCTCTATCTAAACAATGTTATATTGCCAACGAGCGTGAAGATTATGTCCAGAAATGTACCGAAAATGTAGCAGGATGGGCGGGATATGATGCTAGAGGACGTTTTAGAAATTTCAAGATTTTTTATCGCGAAAATTTTCGAATCCTTTCAAGAGACAGACGATCAACCAAATGACAAATATGGATAATGACCATATCCCTGTATACAGCGCAAAATCGATAATTCAGAAAATCAGAAACCGAAGGAATACAAAATCAGGAAAAAACAGGAACCAAAGCAAACAGACAAATACTTCCAAATATGAAAAGAAGCGAACTCCCGATATGGAGTGAGACCAGGAAAAGTAAGCATCTTCCGTTGCTTGCAACACCTGCCGCTTCAATTCGGTAGAACTGTCACATCCGCTTACTTCCATTTCGGAAGACATAGAGTACAATCTTTGGCTGGATAGTTCAAATGGTTTATGACAGAATATCATCCACCATTCTGGAGAGTGGGACATCATAGTGTATGACAAGTTCCCCATATTGACCGTAGAACTTCCTCAGTGACGATGTTAGTCGGTCACAAACATATCCCTTACTGAGAAGCTTATCTGAAAGACGCCTAGCTCTCAGAACAAAACCCGTATATCTGGTACTTGCTATGGCATAGCGTATCAACTGAGATATGAACACGCCATAAGCAGGCGAAGAAGGGATGCTGCTACTCAGAAAAGCAAAGTTTGTAATGCTGAAATTGAAGTCGTCACGTTTGTCATAGATTGAGGTGCTCATGTGACCATCAGTGTCATAGGACAACATTATGTCGAAATAGGATGCTGAATTATTTGTCTCCGTAGTTTCTTTGACTTCAAGCTCCGAAGGATAGGTACTGCTGAGGTAATCCGCGAATTTTGGATTATTGATGGACAAAACATCGTCTATGTATCTGTAAGTGATGTTGAAATCAGAAGCTAAGTATCTTTTCCCTTCAGAGACCAAAGATTGAATAAATTCAGCTTCGTGCGAGTAAAGGAAAATGTCGGCAAGGAGTGGGGTACAATTGGTCCCCATTGGAAATCCGACAATTTGCTGGAAGACCTTTCCTCCAAACACCATAAAAACGTTGTCGATCAGAAAGTTTTAAATCTGAATAATATCTTTTTAGTGTACTTATTTTCAGAATCGGACCTGTCTTTTACAAAGTGGGTTTTGTCATAGCTAACAACAATAAATTTGTATTTGCGATTGCCGTTCTTACTTGTAAACGCATTGCGTATTATTTTTGCGAGTCTTTCTTTCAATTTAGAATGTGGAATCGTAAAGTGTCGAAAAATCAAAGGCTTTGATCGAATGGACTCTACTAAAATGAGTGGATTTCAGATGTTCTAAAAGTTCCTTCAAATTCTTGTAAATCCACATCTGGTTGATACCACTGCGAGAATATACTATCGAACAATATTTTTGAAGCCAAAATTTGATTTCAGAAAAAAACTTTGGTGAGTAAGATCGATACAGATTTGGTAAAACATTTTGAGGAACCAGCGATGAAATGTTGTTTGTACGGATTCTTATGCATTTTAGGTATGCAGTATTAAATAACCTTAAAAAGGTTTATTGAGGTGTAAGTGGGATTTCAAGGTATCGAATTTAAACCCAACTTTTTAACTAGACTGTCGAAATAGTAATTTTTGTATGTAAATATGTAATTATTTGACGATTTTTCTGCTGATGTGATGACATAATGTTCTTGGAGGAAGGCAAGCTCTGTGATGACATCAGGGTCTTTAAAGATAGATTCGAATCTGGTGTTCACAGTTGATATCAATCGGTAAATTCTAGATAAAAGTAACCCTCTGATGGATCTTATCCATTCGGAAAGGGTGTCGAGCTGTACATCCTCATTCTTTGCCCAACGTCTTGCATATTCCTAACAGGTGTCCATGACAATTTTTTAATATTTTGGTTCCATGTAAAGGACATACTTTCTCTGTATTTGGGACCCTTTTTTTTAAGTTGATCGAACTTGGCTACATGTGCCCTCGGGGACTCCTGGTTAACCAACAGTGACACTCACCAAGTGGTACAAATGTTGAACGTCTTCAAATTCCATAGCATCATTTAAGAACAGTTAGATTTTCAGGATGGACCAGACATGCACGTATCGGGTACTTAACCTTTGTCAGTGACCCTCAATCAAAACAATGATATATGGCCAATGAGTGTGCAAATTATGTCCAAAATTGTACCGAAAATGTAGCAGGATTGGTAGGATGTGATGCTACAGGACCCTCGTTTTAGAAATTTCAAGATTTTTTTTGTCACAGAAATTTTCGAATCCGTTGAAGAGAAAGACGATCAATCAAAGTTGATCGAATTTGGCTACTTGTGCCCTCGGGGAAATCCTTGTCCACCAGCAGTGACACTCACTAAGTTGTACAAATGTTAAACTCCTCAAATCTAATAGCATCATTTAAGAAAAGATAAATTTGCAGCATGGACCAGAAATGCAAGTTTCAGGTACTTAATTAATCCTCGTCAGTGATCCTCAATCTAAACAATGAAATATGGCCAACGAATGTGAAAATTATGTTCAAAAATCTACCAAAACTGTAGCAGGATGGATGGGAAATGATGATACAGGACCAACGTTTTAGAAATTCAAAGAATTTTTTATCACAGAAATTTTCGAATGCGTTGAAGAGAAAGTTGATGAATTGAAGTTGATCGAACTTGGCTGCAAGTGAACTCGGGGAATCCTAATCCATCAGCAGTGACACTCACCCAGTGGTAAAACTCTTAAACGTCTTTCAAATTTAATGGCATTATATAAGAAGAGACAAATTTGCAGCATTGCAGCATATATAGAAACTAACGCTTTAGAAACATCAAACACAAAAGATCACACATAAACCAACGAGACAAATGTGCAACCGGTGACGACTTAGGACGGCCATCTGCCACGCAAGTAGTAGACGGTTCGGTTATCCAGATAACGTGCGCACAACTTTTTTCGAAATTTCAGCAACGTTTGCCTAATTGAGTGTCAATTCCTGTGGATAAATTCCATTCTTTTATGTTTCAATTAATAGTCAAAATATCATCTGGGTACCTAAATGTACCACTGAAAATTTTCAACTCTTCAATTTTTTTTATGCTTTTGAATGCTGTTTTTGAATGTGCGTTGTGAGGTTTTCCGTTATAAAATCAATGAACGCTAACGCGCATTGTATCAAAATAAATGCATCAACCATTATAATTTATTTCTGCATAATTTATATTCTATTAATGAATTCGCTGTCACTGATCAATCGTGTAAAAAAGATCCATGTTTGTAATTTACAAGTGTTTCAACATCTTCACAGTCAGGCTTTTCTCCAATAATTAAATGTTTATAATTATAGAATCTCCGTGTCTAGAAAGTTCCAAAATGTACTTTTGTACCTTCATGAAATTTCAATACTAAAAGACTATATGAAAGGTTAAAACGGTCACCAGATAATAACAATAACAGCTACTGCATTTTCTAAAAGAAAAAGAATTCATCTCCAAAAAGACTCAGTTGCAGCACTCATAGCAATACAAAGGAGGGGATCTCAATCGCAAAACGTCCAAAAAACGTTCTAAAACGTCTCAATCGCAAAACGTCCAAAAAACGTCCACAAACGTTTCAATCACAAAACGTCCAAAAACGTCAAAAACGTCTCAATCGCAAAACGTCCAAAAACGTCCAAAATGTCTCAATCGCAAAACGTCCAAAAACGTCCAAAACGTCTCAATCGCAAAAACCTCGAAAAAACGTCTCAATCGCAAAAACGTCGAAAAAACGTCTCAATCACAAAACGTCAAAAAAAAACAAAGTGAAAACGCAGAGTAGATTAAGATAAAGAAAGACGCAAAAAATTCTTTAAATGCGACATCAAAACATCATACACAACAGACTACAAAAAACACATCCGGATAAAAGTAACACTGTCTTGAAGAGGACCATGAGTACTTCATTATCCATATTTTACAAGTTCTTTTTTATAGAAATGTTGAATGCAAACAGGAGACACTGACTATCCACGGGCACTTAGTCTCACTTCGGAATATTGTTTCTCCGTGATTCGCATCTGTTCTAATGGAAATTCTTATCATTAAATCACCCCCATGAAGTTAGAGGGACCTTATGCAATCTACGTCCGCGTCAAAGTCCACACTAATATGTGAAGAACTTTTATTTCTTAATGTTAAATGCTAGGAGGACATAACTTACACATATAACGCATCTTTATGAGTAGATCAGAAATCTCTGTTCAAATGTAAGCCATGACCTATATTTTCCAAAGTTATCTGAAAATATATGCTAAAAAATCATGAATGCTACGTACATGTACATGTATACTCTAACCCTGAAATCTGAAATTGATAATCCTTGACCTTTCAATTTTTCGCATTTAGTTTTTATATGAAAGTCCCAAGCATGAGAACATTAATTTTGCCCCAACATATGTGAGTATTAACATGGTGGTGCAATAGTATTCTGACCATGAAATATAGCAATCAAGCCATGGGAAATTTACTAAATCATCTCAGTTATCATAAATCATTGTCTGAATCTCATCACTTAATAGTTGTTAACATTCTAATCAGGGCGTAGATAAAAAGAGAAAGTAAGTCATTCCGCAGTGTCAAGAGGGGCAATCATTACATGGTTTTCAAAATACCAAATTTGTTAAGAAATAGCTCAAAGACACTCCAGAAAGCATCGAATTGAATGCAATACAATTTTCTCAGCTTTTACATACAATGATCGCTATCAAAGTTCGAGCGGTCGATTGGGGAGGATTCAGGGCTGCTACGTCCAACATTTGTATGTGGACGTACATGTTTGGGGGAAAAGCTACTGCATTTCATGTTCATATCGGAACTTTTTCTCATTTTAGATACGGTTCATCCTTTGCTGTCATCGAAACATTCGCTTGATTCCTTCCAATTTAAATTATTATAAAATCAGAGGATACCCATTTGCTTTATTTTTCAAGATTTTCTCGGAAAAGAATCCCGAACCCCCATCAAGGAGAGGGGAATACATCGGTTCCTCGGGTTTCCAAAATCATTTCATGAAAAAGAGAGATGAGGTGCTGGGTCCAGCCCTTCTGTTGACGTCTGTACCGAAAATATCCTAGCTACGCCCCTGTTCTTGTCGATTAATATTCTTGGTCTGAGAAAATTCTGGAACATTGAATTCTACGTAAAAGAAACAAAAGGAATATAAACTCCTCCGACAAAAATCAAATGAATTAAGACAATTCTTATGTACAAAAGGCACGTAAAAAACGAATAAACAAAATTGGAAAAACAGGCAATTGAACATCGAATTGAAATTATGACACATGCTTCAAACACCGCGTGGGATTAAACGTGTGATGTGATTCCTCGAGGATAATTTTGATGTTTTTCTCATTTAAGTGATACTGAACAAAAATGATAAGACGTTGCAGTAGGACAATGCATCATTAGTAAGTCCACATCGCTTATGTATTTGAAAAGGCTATAGTTTTTGCAAACACTTCTGAATCAAGAGTTCGTCAGAAGGAAGGATTTTCATATACCTGGACGATATGGATTGATATATTAGGTATTGCCGTACTGCAACGGCTCATCAGTTTTGTAAAGTTTAATCTAAGAAATGAGAAAAATACCCAAAAAACTATGTAAGAAATCACAACAACATACGTTTCGATCTCACGCAGTGGCTAAGAAAGGAGCTGTAACGATAAGACGTAAAATCTGCCCTGAAAAGTCGAAATTTCAAAATTGGAAATTCGAAGAAAATTTTCAATAGGGATATCAATTCATTTTATGCATATCTGAATCTAATGTCTGGTTGAATAAATTATCAATAACAATACCGATATCTGGTTTGAAATGTGCGTTTTTTTTTCTATAGAAATCGATGGGAAACGGAAAAGTTTTCTACAACATTTTTCAACCCCGAGTTACAAAATGCCACTTTTACCAAAGGTGTATATTATTAATACGAATTTTCTCACCAAGTGGGGTTCTGTAACTTGGGGGTGGAACAATGTCCCAAGGACGGAAAACGAAAACAGGGGGCGGGGCTATTTTTTAAGAATCCGACTTACAAGCCGTTACATAGTTAAAAATTGCCCATTTCTTCTACTGTTTTCGAAGTTATTTTTTCTTTTTTATTTTTAAACTTAGAGGGTATTAAAGCATTTAACACTCAAATACATTTTTCGTATATTTTCGTTCGCTGTTTAACGTTTTCAGACATTGTAACCCCGTACCTATTCCAGCCGTATTATAATTTTTTTTAATAAAAAAGCTTATGAGAAATCTTCCAATATATAATATTTTCATTCTGAACAAATCTTTCCTTCAAAGGAAGGAAAGCACACGAGAAATAATCGAATGATTTCAGGGCTTGATTAAGCCCTTATTCTTACAGCTTCTTATGTTCAAACGTAATTATATTAATGTCAGAGAGAGGTATACAATGAATCCATATATTGTTAATCTTGTTTCAGACTTTTCTCAGCAAAGATGTTCTCCTTTGATCCACCAAATTTATTTTCTCCATTCAAAACCTCCTTTGATCCTCCGTATTCTGGATTCTGTACTGTGGTGACGCAATCCTTGTATATTGGATTTAATTCCTGTGAAATAATAAAGAAGTTTATGTCTAAAATATATTCATAAATGATAAAATGCGAATCACGAGTATTCAGAAATAAAAGATTGCTCAAGGATTATAATTAATTCTACGGTAATCCCCTTTATAAAATAAATTTAGTTTTACTTAATTCATATAAAACTTACATTTTCCCATGAGGGGTTGTCAATTTCCTTTGTAAACATGGCGTATTCCACATGGTCATACAGCATTGTGAGGATCTTCCAAATAATTAGAAGAAGTATGCCTACAGCTATCACTGCTCCAGCTATACTCAGACCTATCAACATCACATCAGGCTGACAGTTTGCTGTAGGAAAAAAATTAAGTAAACTGAAGAAAGGAGGGGGTCTCATACACGACCTCGTTGCAGCACCAACAGCTAAGCATCAAAACACCCCAAGTGAAAACACAGAGAAGATATAAACAGCATGGGACACAAAAACACAAAAGACCACACATAAACCAATGAGACCAATGGACAATCGGTGCCGACATAAGACGGCAATCTGCTACTACTACCTTAGTAGCAAATTTTGTAGTTATCCGGATTAAGTGTGAATTTTAATTTATATTCCCACTGTAAGATGACAGCACAAACAAGACGTTAAAACGCAGAGGCCAAAGCAACACACAGATGAAAATGTAAATGGATATACAAACGAAAGGCGTACGCATGCATCACCCGGAGAGTTCGAGAATGGTCGGGGCCCTTTCTTCTCTAAATAGGTTTGGCCAGAGCCCGCCGTAGAGTCGGGTTTTCAGTCAGAGTTCAAACTGAGATTTAATTAGAATTTTTGTTAATAAAATTTGGAGTAAATATAGATGTAGGATTTATGTAGATTAAGTATATTTAATTCAAATATCAATTAAAGAAGTTCCAATGTAACTCATGAATCATGTTATCATTAGAAATGAGATAGATAACATCATAACCATCAATTACTGAGTCACGAATCTACCGCTCAACATGACATCATGAAAACATAAAAAAGAGCACAGACTTAGATGATGATTCCTGATCTTGCAAATGTTAAAAGTCTTCAAATTCAATAGCATCATCTAAGAACAGATAAATTTGCAGCATTGACCACACATGCACGTTTTGGGTACTTAACCCGAACTTGATCTTCAATATTAACAATGTAATATGGCCAAAGAGTATGAAAATTATTATTTCCAAAAATGTACCGAAAGACTTAGCAGGTTTGATATGATGCTACAGGACCCATGATTTAGAAATTCCAAAACATTTTGATAACAACCATCCTTTTTTCATTGTCATTAATCCAATTTATCACCAATTTCAATCAGTAAACTCCAAAATATAAACTGTATTACCTTTAGACCTTCTCACACTGACTGTTCCATTAATAGCGTCGAATGTGACTTGGACATTGCATCCATCGACTGTAGGAATTCGACAGAATACATCTGAAAAGAAATATTGAAGTCTATACTCAAAATCAAGATAGAGGGAGGATCTCCAACAAGACTACGTTACAAACACACATATGCCATGACAAAATGATGTACATACTTATTGAAACAAGTTTGTTCTTTGTTTAATCTTAGATTGAGTTATTGTATTGAATGATTACCTGCAGGATCAATGACGTCTACAAACTTCACATGTGTACATTTCTCATCACACTCTTCCTTACTTAGAGCACCCTGTCCTAGAAGCTTACACAAGACACAACCCGTCTGCTCACTGCAAACGCTCGTCTTAGACTGAGAAAAAAAAGGTATACTATTATAGAATATTTTACGAGCAAAATCTAAACTAAGTAATCAAACTAGAGGGGGTCACTTATCGGAGGACTAAGTATTTAATAAGAATATATATGAATTAATTTCAGCCGTCTGTCTTTTGATAAGGATTTACTATCCGAAACATCTGCTGATGCAGTTAAATTGGTTTTTAATTTTCAAGAAGGCAAAGACTTGGAAATTTTCTGATATATTTCATATGCCCACAAGTAAAATGAGTCTTAAATATTGTATTCATTTTATCAATTATCGTCTTATCTTCCTTTTTTATTTTTGCTAATTTGTTGGGTTTTTTTTTCAATGAGCTGAAGTAAATATTAAAACGCAAAATCACATCAAAGACCATATCAGTGAACATAAAAACCCTGAAGAAAATAAAAAAAAAAATAAACCTCATAATTGAAACATTCAATACAAAGGTGGAAATAAGAATCCAAAAGGAAGATGATATCATGTGACCTTGGGGACTGAGCATCATCTGCCTGTTCGCAACACTGATATAAGATAAAACGTACCGCTTTTCTGAATGTTTCACAGAATCTGCCGACGAATTTTCCCGTTAGAGTTTCATTACCACACTTGCATTCATTACAGTCGCAAACTCCGTTCCCGTTACACACAGTCTGTAAAATAAGAACACCTTTGTACTTGTTGCACCTAGAAGAATATATAATATAGAAGATGATATCCAACAGGAATTTGTTGCAACAACAAAAGTAAAACACCTAATAGTGAACTGGTATACATGTAAGGAAAGTTGATTTGCAGTCCCGTGAAGAAAGCACTAAAACGCGATCGGTTAGAGAAAGGGATTGGATAAAAATAACGAAAACATTGAGTCGCGGGGACTTGTACAATAGGCCGCTATGTACATTTGCCATTACAATTGCCATTATCTCTGTTTTAAAGGAAACGATATATTAACGATTAAAAAGTAGAGGTGAATGTGAAATCTGAAGATTTTTCGTTTACTTATATTCTTACTTTAAAGAAAAGAGCCGTAAAAGAAGCCTTTTCACATTAGATGTAGGTCTTTCAAAGTTATATTGAATTTCATTGATACAATGTTGTTATTTGGTGAATCTGTCATGATATCACAAAAATTGATCATTTTGATTTGCATTCTACATCTGTGTAGATGGCGTTATAGTTTCAATCTCATTTGTCTTCATATGTTCGTATTTGCAGTGCCTTGCAATTGAAATCTGCTGATTTAAATATCTTTGTTTCAAATTCACTGTAAACGTTCATGATGGTATATAGTCATGTCATCACTAACTCGTTTATATCGAAAGTGGTTAGAAAACGTCCATTATAGAAAAACAGGAAGAAAGAAACAACAGCAACAAGAAAAAAAAATCAGAATTTGTTTTATAATTGGCTTCATTATGTACATGAATCACTCACTCCATTTTGTGAACAAAAATCATCTGAACAGCTGCAGTCTTCACCATAGTAGTTTTCTTTACACTGACACGTGTCACAGACGCAGGTTCCCTGGGCTAAATATTAAGATAAACATAATATATATTGTGTTGCATGCAATCAGGAGACGCTAAATCTCCCTGGGCACCTGGTCTCACTTCGGAATGTTGTTCATTCCGGGGTTTGCAACCGTTTCGATGGAACTTCTCTCGAATTTGCCTTACCTTCCCGACTTTGAGACTGAATAATGGTTAGGTACTTCTTTGATGTTTATATTAAATAGTATCGTCAAAAACATGAAATATTTGCGTTATAATTTACGTGGCCGTATGGTCAACGTGTTTGCAGATGAAAAATTAATGTGAAGAGTAGAAAAATGTATCTTGCATTCATTGCAATATTGATTGATTTAAATACATCAACAGGTATTTTGGTATGATAGAATTGTCATTAAATTCAGCATGTTTAATTTGAAGACGTTTCACATGTTGACAAGTGACCGTGAGGTTAAGCACCACAAAGTCGAAAGAACCAAAATATTCAATATTTCTTCCACTTCGTGTCACTGTTGGTGGCCCAGAAAACAACCCCGAGGGCAAATGTAGCCAAGTTCGACTAACTTCGGGTTGTCGTTTCGTCAAAAGCATTCGAATAAATCTGTTTACAAAATGTCCTCAAATTTCTGGAACTTTGGTCCTGTAGCATCATATCCTTTATATCTTGCTACGACTTTCGGAATATTTTGGTCGTATTTCATTGTTTGGATTGAGGATCACTGACGAGAGTTTAATATCCGAAACGTGTATGACTGCTCCAAGCTGTAAATTTATATGTTCTTAAATAATGGTAATGGATTTGACTACTTTTAATATTCGAAGAAAAGATATATTCATTTAAATCATTGCAATGGGTTTCTACATTATCCAAATTTCCCGGAAATACAGTACCATCTCCGCCACAGGGTTCATCACTTCCGGGTGGTATTTTACATTTCCTGCTGTCACATTCACAGAAAAGTCCGCTGATATAATCTCTTTGAGTTGTAAGGCCTAGTTCACAGTCTGTCATATTACACATACATTTCCCGCATACACAGCATCCGATTCCAGAGCAGACTTCATTTGATCCAGGGAAGCTTAAAATCATATGTTTTAATTTGCTATGACATTAGGATGTATGACATTTACAATTACAAAAGATAGACATTTGAAACAACATTGATAAATAATGACAATATCCCATTGCACATTTGGGAAACTTAACAAGTCCCGGTTGTCAATCGGTAAATGTGACTAGCTTTTTCAATAGACCACAAAGAAGACCTCGAAGTCATGGCATTCGTAAATATGATAGGCCTGAGATACATAGTTTCTCCTTCGATGACTTGGTTCCATTTTTGAATGAGCCTCTAGGCCTGCATTATATTAGTACCAAATTATACTCTGTTCCTTTACGGAAGTTACACGAAATCTACGAATATACGAAGGACCTCACATATACCGATACACGTTCCCCAGAATACAGACTACAAGGAGTCATCTTGGACATTTCTACTTTTCGTTTATTCCAAGCAGTTAGATCAGATAAATCAGAGGAAAAAACAAACCGTCCTTTCATTAATGTAAGATTTGCAAAAAAAGATTGATAAATTGAATCTTGGTCAAATTTTGAATCACAAAACTGTCACAGAAAAAATCCCACCATATTTCAAAAGATAAGAAACTCCTTGTATTTCCTATAGCTACACACCAACAGTTGCATCTAAAATTTACAATTACAAACGATTCTTAAAGTGTATTGATTTAAGTAATCCCTCACTACATCCACTTTCTTGCGAATGTTCTTCATCGGATTTCAACTACTCTCCTTGTGGACACTTTATTTCTGGTGACCTTAATATAGTCAAGAACGACAAGTTGAGAGAATTGTTAAAAAAGGGTCCCAAATACAGAGAAAGTATGTCCTTCACATGGAACCAAAATGTCAAAATTATCACGGACTCTTGTGAGGAATATGCAAGACGTTGGGCAAAGAAAGAGGATGTACAGCTCGACACCCTTTCCGAATGGATAAAATCAATCAGAGGGTTACTTTTATCTAGAATTTACCGATTAAAATCAACTGTGAACATCAGATTCGAGTCCATATTTAAAGACCCTGATGTTATCACAGAGCTTACCTATCTCCAAGAACATTATGTCATCACACCAGCGGGCAAAGCCTCAAATAATTACACATTTACTTGCAAAGAGTACTATTTCGACAGTCTAGTTAAAGAGTTGGGTTTAAATTCCACACCTGGAAATCCCACTTACATCCAAACAAACCTTTCTGCCTCTGAAATAATAGATAACCACAAATCAGCTCTTGCTTCCTTTGGCTTCGACACTAACAATTTAGACTTAGATTTACCATACTTATACTGCATACCTTAAATGCATAAGAATCCGTACAAACAACGTTTCATCGCTGGTTCCTCAAAATGTTCTACCAAATATGTATCGATCTTACTCACCAAAGTTTTATCTGAAATCAAATCTGGGCTTCAAAAATATTGTTCGACAGTATATTCTCGCAGTGGTATCGACCAGATGTGGATTTTAAAGAATTCGAAGGAACTTTTAGAACATCTGAAATCCACTCATTTTAGTAGAGTCCATTCGATCAAAGCCTTTGATTTTTCGACACTTTACACTACTATTCCACATTCTAAATCGAAAGAATGACTCGCAAAAATTATAAGTAATGCATTTACAAGTATGAACGGTAATCGCAAATACAAATTTATTGTTGTTAACTATGACAAAACCTACTTTGTAAAAGAATAGTCCGTTTCTGAAAATAAGTACACTGAAACAGATATTATTCAGATGTTAAACTTTCTGATCGACAACATTTATTTGGTGTTTGGAGGAAAGGTCTTCCAGCAAATTGTCGGAATTCCAATGGGGACCAATTGTGCCCCACTCCTTGCCGACATTTTCCTTTGCTCGTACGAAGCTGAATTCATTCAATCTTTGGTCTCTGAAGGGAAAAGATACTTAGCTTCTGACTTCAACTTCACTTACAGATACATAGACGATGTGTTGTCCATCAATAATCCAAAATTCGCGGATTACCTGAGCTATCCTTCGGAGCTTGAAGTCAAAGAAACTACAGAGACAAATAATTCAGCATCCTATTTGGACATAATGTTGTCCTACGACACTGATGGTCAAATGAACACATCACTCTATGACAAACATGACGACTTCAATTTCAGAATTACAAACTTTCCTTTTCTGAGTAGCAACATCCCTTCATCGCCTGCTTATGGCGTGTTCATATCTCAGTTGATACGCTTTGCCAGAGCAAGTACCAAATATACGGATTTTGTTCTGAGAGCTAGGCGTCTTTCAGATAAGCTTCTCAGTCAGGGATATGTTTGTGACCGAATAACATCGTCACTACGGTCGATATGGGGAACTCGTCATACACTATGATGTCCCATTCTCCAGAATGGTGGATGATATTCTGTCATAGACCATTTGAACCATCCAACCAAAGATTGTACTCTATGTCTTCCGAAATGGAAGGAACCGGATGTGACTGCTCTACCGAATTGAAGCGACGGGTGTTGCATGCAAGCAAGAGATGCTTACTCTTCCTGGGCACCTGGTCTCACTCCCATATCGGGAGGTCGCTTCTTTTCATATGGTGGAGGGTTTTGTTTGTTTGCTTTGGTTCCTGTTTTATCCTGATTTTGTATGCCTTCGGTTTTTGATTATCTGAATTATATTTGTTGTGCTTTATACAGGAATATGGTCATTATCCATATTTGTCCCAGTACAAAATGGATAATTCAGACAATCATACATCGAAGGCATCAAAAATTAGGATAAAAGAGGAACCAAAGCAAGCAAACATAAATATCCACCATATGAAAATAAGCGAATTCCCAATATGGGACAGAGATCAGGTGCCCAGGAAGAGTTAGCATCTCCTGCTTGCATGTAACATGCCAGAAGGAGAGACTACTAAAGACAACTTAGCTTTTTAAATGAATGAAATACATGTTCTTTATCTAAACAATGAAGAGAACTTTTTTCAGTGAATGAGAGGAAGCAACGATAAAAGAAAGCGTAAATCGCCCAAAACCAAACAATAAGGAAATTCAAACTATAGACGCCAAAACTATGAAAAGTAGTGAATTCAGGACTAATTCCAACAAATAAAATGCATCAAGGATGTTTGTCAATGTATACAGCTCAATTTTTTGTATTAAAAATTGTTACCCTTGATTCATTTTGTTGACTATATAGTTTCATATTTTAGGTCTTTTACACTATGCATACCTGCATACTTCAGATGGTGGTAATCGTTCATCACAGTCACATAGTTCACCCTCCCATCCATCGTGACATTCACATATACCGCATTTTAAATCTCCGTGTCCATGACAGTGTGGCGAGGAAAACTCCTATTACATATAAATAAAGTTCTATGCTCAGTGCGATTTTTCTCCGACTCATAGGGCTTTTCAAAATGTACATCGAAACAATCACCGAATTTGACAGGTTTCCACGGAGCTGTTGCGACGGGTGTTTTATGCAATCAGGCGACGCTGACTCTTCCCGAACACTTGGTCTCACTTCAGAGTTTTGTTCATTCCGAGGTTCGCAACCGTTCCTGTGGGAAATCTAATGATTTTGCCTTGCCTTCTCGACTATGAGACTGAATAATTGAATAATTACTTCTGTAATGTTTATTCTAGAAATGTGCACAATTTGCTGCTGGATTGATTGAACTAGTGGTAATGATAATTTGTAAAACGGCCCTTCTTACAAAAATCAGGACGATATTTCCGAAAATTCCGTGAATGAAAGTCAAACACAAAATCCCAATACAAATTCCAAAACTCGCGATCGAAAAGGCTGACAAATTCTTTAAAAAAATATATTAATAATATTAAAAAGAACTTTCTCACTGGAAATGGAAATAGGACAAACAGACGGAGACAATATCACAGCTTCAAACTAATACGAAGGACAACTACATCTAATAAATGATCTTGAGAGTACAAAGACGTTTAAAACAAAAGGAAGCAATGGTAATGTTTATATAGAATCGGAATTGTAATTCCTACTATGTTTTCTGGTTTTTCGCAGTCACAGTTACAGTCCCAGATGACATCTACTTCGATCCTGTCTTGTAAGCCTTGTGGAACGATGCTGAACGTCTCTTCACGGATGGCTGGGCATGTTTGGGTTTGCGTCAGGAGGATTACATCAAAGAACACCTTTAGAAATAAAAGTTAAATGAACCAAATGAATTTTTTATAATTTGTTTTTGCAACATATCAGCAATGCATACAGTCTTCTCGGTTATTAAGATTTCATCTCTTTTGGCATCGGACATAACTGATGAGACCTAATCTAACAAAATAAGCATATGGTGCCTTTACATTTAATAATAGAACATTTATTTCGTTATGGAAAATTCACATATACCGCATTGACTTCTCATCTTTTTACCTCATCATCCTGATGTGTTAATGATAAGGCAGAAGGCTACTCATAGTCAGCTGCGATTGCAAATTCGTTTCGATGGTTTAGGTGTTGAGTGTTTTCATGTTGTCTTCGATGTGATGTTTCTTTGTTCCATTCGCATGTCTCATTTCACTGTGGGAACAACAAATGAGTCGAGTTGGAGATTTCCTTTTTTTCATAATGCATCTTCTCAGGCAGTGCATGTTTTGTATATATTGTTTTCATTTTCTTGCTTGAACATCAACGGCGAGTGCGGCTAGCCGACATTAGATTCTTACTCCTCCCGGGTACCTGGTCCCACCTCTCGCTTGCGCTTGCTATAACAACTGTAAAATAAGTCAAATTTGGATATCTTGCCGAACCATACCATGTAAAATAAGTCAAACAGTGGCATAAAGCAGGGTCAACAGTTTGACCTTTTCTTGAACTGATGATTTCTCAGCAAAAGTAAAACGAAATGATAGCATCATTACTCTTCGGAACAAAATGTGCTCAAAATATATAATTACCTATATTTTGAGCACATTATAGCAGAATATCGGGCGCGAACATTTTTCTTGTATAGTTTATGAATTTAATCTGATAGAGATATAAGGAAATTCCAGTTGATCACAATACCTATAACATTTGAACCATGGAAACGGACCTTTTGATAATTTTTAGTACATAATAGTCTTTCAAGACATCGAACTCTGGACTTCGCACTTTATAGGGGTCATAAAAAAATAATTTAAGTGTGATAAGAAAAGCAAAATCTGATCAAACAATGGACAGAATGACTCAGGTGACCATTAAGGATGTATTTTCACACATAAAAACAAATATATGCTTAACGGAAATTGTTATTATTCCATTGGAATAAATGCAACATCAACACATAAGCAAATTCCATACCAAAAGATATCCAGAATTGTTAACATGTCTTTACCACTTGCTATTGAATTTTGTACATGTATGGTTCATACAGATAATTCTTATTCTTACATGACTTGAGATTTTGTCCCTATATGTACTATAGAACTCGCCTGGTGTAAAATCGCCAACAAACTTACAGTTCGCTATGCTCCGCCCTTGTACGTGCTGTAGAGGTCGTGCAGAAAAATATTAGAATAGAAATAACAAATAGCTAGCTGTGATTTGTTGTCCAGTAATTCTCCTTGTCGCATGAACTGCTTCGCGGCTATGTGATATTTTCATTGCTGTAATTCTCCTCGTTGCATGAACCGCCGCTTCTCGGCTCAGTGATCATTTCATTGGTTCATGCGACTCGGGGAATTACTGGACAACAAACCACAGCTAGCTAGTTGTTATTTCTTAATTATGCTCTCAGTAGACCGCCATACCATAGATTAATTCCCCATATTGAGTTAAGCTTACCGGCTCTTCTGGTGTTAATTTTGAGCAAGAGTTTCTTGCATTACTGATGTCGCTGAAATAAAAAAAAAATGGAAAATATATTTTAATTCTAGAAAATGTACCTACATATATTGTTGATATCTACATCTGATAGTTAGACTCAAAAAGATCAGTGAAGATCTGTTCACCAAATTGTAAATAAGTAAAGGCTTGCATTCATCTTACAAATCCCATACAGAATGTTCACAATATTTAAGATGACAATTGCTCATATCCCATCCATCCTGCTACGTCTTTCGGTACATATTTGGACATAATTATTTTCACCCTCTTTGGCCATATTGCATTGTTTAGATTGAGGATCACTGACGAGGGTTTAGTACCCGAAACGTGCATGTCTGGTCCATGCTGAAAATTGATTCTGTTTATAAATGATGCAGTGGAACCTGGTCCCACCTCTAGCTTGCTAGGGGTCCGTCGATGCTCAATTTTGTGCTCTATTGTGAGTGCTATTGAGATTATCGTCAGGATCTTCTTTAACTTATTTGAAGACGTTTAACATTTGAACTACTTAGTGAGTGTCACTGCTGGTGGACCAGGAGTCCTCGAGGGCACATGTAGCCAAGTTCGGTCAATTTCGGTTGATCGTCTGTCTCTTTAACGCAATCAAAATTTTCTGTTACCAAAACTCTTGAAATTTCTAAAAAGTGGTTCCTGTAGCATTATATCCCACCCATCCTGCTACGTCTTTCGGTAAATTTTTGGACATAATGATTTTCATCCTCTTTTGCCATATTACATTGTTTAGATTAAGGGTCACTGTCGAGGGTTTAGTACCCGAAACGTGCCTGTCTGGTCAATGCTGAAAATTGTTTGGAATGATGCTATTGAATTTGAAGACGTTTAACATTTGATAACTGTGGTATATATATACATATTACTGACACATTTAAAGACATCATTTAAATAAAACGCCGTCATTACAAAAAAAATATCTCAAATGAGTTAAAGAATACCCTGACTACAATCTCAAGAGCACTCACAATAGAGCATTACATTGAGCAGCGACAGACCCCTAGCAAATTAGAGATGGGACCAGGTGCCCGGGAGAAGTAAGCATCCCCTGTGAAAGAATAATTTCCCATCTGAATCACGTGAGTTAATATCGCTTTATTGTGTGTTTCCCTTGCGTGCGGTGGGCTGAGCATAAAAATAACGCAGGCGAAGTTCCCTACAGCTATAAACTGTAGCCAGTGACTTAAAAACTATTAAGCATGAATTACGCAACAATGTACCAGCGGTCCTTTACACAGTCTTTTGTTACACTAGATGTCATTGATTTTGATCAAGTGAGAAGGATCCAATCAATAAAATTAGAAAAGCCAGCAGTACTTAAAGGAAACTTATGAAGGTATGATTATTGTTTCCGAAAAAGAGCATTTGAAATAAGCATTACAGAAGTACCCATCAGTTATTCAGTCTCATAGTCGAGAAGGCAAGGCAAAATCATTAGATTTTCCACAGGAACGGTTGCGAATTCAAACATCATGAATCCGCATACTGTAAGTTTGTCAGTGCCAACAATGAATCTTCAAAATCCAAATAAGGATTGATAGAATAGATTATGTGCCATCTTAATATACCTGTAACATTTTGAGAAGAAACGAGTACTATCTCTCCACTTTGTGTTTTGGATCTCCAAAATCACAGTCTCTCTTAAACGCTGCAATTAGAAAACTGACATGATTAACTCAATATTCAAGTGACAATCAGCACATATAAAAACAATCAATTTTTTTCTTTAGCTTTTTTGTTTGATTTACTGAATTCAGGGGCTGCATACATGTATCATATGTTGTCAAAGCATAAATATGAATATCAGATATGATATCCTAATCAAGATTCTAAAGTTATGCATGACGGAAGAAAATAAAAACGATTTCAAGATTTATTGTCAAATAATGTGCACAAGATATCTAAGAGAGACGACTTCAAACGAACTCCTTGGGTGATTACATGCATACGCTGGCTCCAGCAAGCATAGTACGGAGTGATTTTTTAAGTCGTAATCCTCATGATATCAAGAAGCTTCGTGTTGATCCTTTATCATTTTGACATTATACATTACTTTGCTATCTTGAAATTCTGAAATATCATTTATATTTAAAAGAGGTTTACACCTTTGCAATATCCCTTCAACCTTCAACGCTTTTTGTTAATAGATTTTATTTAATCATGTTACTGGATCCACCCTACAGACAATGTAGAGCCCAGCGCTCTTCACAAAATAGATACATGAATTAAACTAGATACATGTAGACTGAATTTTTGCTTGTCTGAGAATCACTTATACTTCAAATACCACTGATGAAGATCTGCTATCCGAAACACGTATTGAGTTCATTATAATTTGTTTTGTTCAACAAAGTAACGAATTTGAACACTTTTATCTACTATCATTTAGATGCATAGATCAGAATGTACCTTTGATGTAAGTACTTATATCCATCCCGATTTTCGTGATTTATTTCCAAGTATATAGACTATTGAAAAAATACTAACATTTCACGTTTCTTGCTACCTTCGGACAAAAACTCAACAGAACAACTTTCATTGTGTAGATAACTTACCTTGTAGTTTTTACTTTTTTACATAAACCGAACCACGCCATGCATGTAAAATTAATCAAATATTAGCATAAAACAGTTTGACTTTTTTTGAATATATGATTTTAAGCAAATATAAAAAGAACAACTTTCATCATGTAGATAACTTACCTTGTAGTTTTCTGATATGATGTTTACAATATTATCTGCTTGCGGTGTCAAATCAGTAGCACTAGCCCCAGAAAAAGTTTGCGCTACTTTCTCGTAGTACCTTCAAATGTATAACTATTTAATTAACCAGTTTATAAAGTATCATACATGTATTTTCCTTGTTACATATAGTTGAAATTTTACATACCACTTTGAATTCTTTAATACAAGAGGTGTACTTTGCCGTGTGGAGCTCGTAAAAAAGTTCCCCGCGAGGGGTTTGACAGTAAGTGTTTTGAATAACTTTCCCTGACATTTTCGCCATAGCATTTTCTATATAGACATAACGTCAGACAGTGCATGAATGTCATATATTGTTTTCATTTTCGTGCTTAGACATCGACGGCGGGTGCGGCTAGCCAAAAGGGATGCTTACTCCTCCCGGGCACCTGGTCCCACCTCTAGTTTGCTAGGGGTCCGTCGATGCTCAATTTTGTGCTCTATTGTGAGTGCTGTTGAGATTATCGTCAGGATCTTCTTTAACTCATTTGTACGTTATTCGCATAATAACATCATTTGCTACTAACGCAGTGGACGACCGTCCTATGTCGTCATTGATTCACAATAGGTGTAGTTGGTTTATGTGTAGTCTTTTGTGTTCATTGTTTTGAAGTCGTGTTTGGTGCTCCTTCTTTCTTTCGGGTCTCTTGCTATTTATGCCTACTCATTGTTTTTGCTTGGGGTATTCTAGTGTTTTGGTCTCGATGAAAATCAATCCCCCTTTCTTTTATGTCAATGCAAATCTCTTTCAAGAGCTTTAGTGGTATTCATCATAAGATATTAAACAGTACCATTTTCGAATTCTCGAAAATGAACAATCACAATTACTTTTTTAAGAGACGAACAGAACAAATAATTCAGAATGGAAGGTGTAACTAAAGCGTTCTGACTGGGAAAAAGGCCAACGTATATTTTTGTTCTTTCCTAATTTTTCCTTCCATTGCCTACCAAAAAAAACTTCTTGTCATATGTCGACCATTCAGCAGCTACATTGGTAGTAGCAATCTGCTTACATGTACTTACTTTATTTAAGGAATTAGGGATATAATACTCTACTTCTGGTTGTTTTGGTAACAGAAAAAGTTGAATACAACGAAGTTTGCCGAGGAAGCATAACTTCGGCAATGTTCGGATCCATATATTTTCATGTTGAGTTGAATGAAACATTAAGAAAATATCACATATCTAAAAAACATTGCAAGATATGCGAGTACATATTTTTGATTGTATTGATATCATACACCTAATACCTTAAATACAATTAAAATTGTACAATATAAAGTCGATAATGATATAATCCATGCCAGGAGACAGTACTTTTTCAGCATTCTATTGAATCACTGTGACCACAAAACAATATATTCAACCAAAACACAAGTTATTGATTGTGACCACGACTCAATTATGTATTTTGGTATTTCATTTTCTTGTACTTTACATGGATGTGTAGTATTTCTACATGTGCGGTGTTTCATCTTCTAGTATTACTTGTATTGAGAATTTGCGGATTACAGAGCTATTTCCGTTTTGAGATGGTATCTGACGTAATTCAATTATGACGTCATAAAATGATATGGAAACGTCGAATATCTACCGTCATTTCCCAGATTTTGAGGACCGTTTCTATAGATTCTGATGATGTCATAATCATAGTTTTCCAAAATAGGCGATACCTTTGTCGGATTCTCTGTATTTCTGCCTGGGAAACAAAATCGCCTCCAATTGCAAATATGATGTTGATGTTATTTTCTTGAGATTCTTTTCTTAAATGAGGAATCGACGGGTAGTCCTATATAAATTGATAAAAAATACAAATATCATACATAAAAACCTTCATCAACATGTATATTGTTAATGCATATGTAATGAGTTAATCAGTCAGTGAAAATCATTCACAAAATCGAATATTATAATCCAAAAATCATAATAAAAAATTCGACAAAATTATTACCAAAACAAATTTGGTATATTCCGGACCTAAGATTGAATCCCAATTGAAATTACCTAAGGTGCCCGAGAAGATAAATCAGTTTTTGCTTCTTGGCAAATTAAGCTCCTCTCATTGATACTATGAAACATACGACGTCAAAGTGTTGAAAGACATCTTGGGTTATTACAATTACCGTATAGCCAGAAATTTTCGCGAGAAACTTATTTTCGCTATATTCGCGAGTGATTTGGAATCGCGAAAGATTATTCTCGCGAAAAATTCTGTTTGATAAGGTTGATCTAACATTGGTTTATCCGTTACATTTGTTCATATTGTACATGTGCAATTGTTCATTTTTCCTGATAAGACATTAAGACAAATGAAAGTAGTGTGTTCTCATGATAGAAATAACTAAAACTTCAATAACACAAGGTACAAAACAGTTACATCATATGTACATATCTGTTTCTAATTACGGAATCGCGAAAAATTGTACTCGCGAAAATAAAGACACCCTATTTTACCATTAAATCGCGAAATTTGATACTCGCGAAAATTTCTGGTTATACGGTAATACATTCACCAGTTTAGTGCACGACCGAAAAACATTGGTATTACTAGCAAAGAGGATATATTTATCCTATCTATCTCATTCTATTTTTCGGTTATTCACATTAATATTTTGCTCCAAAGTAAAATGTTTTGAAATTTTTGGCTTCACATTTCTTGGGTTTATGTTTTGATCGAATGAGATTCTTATATCTTAATTTTCTGTTCGACTTTCACTGAATGAAATATACAATAAAGACGATTAAATCGATAAACGAAATTGAAGAATATTTGTTCAAACGTAATAATATAGGGAAATTATGTCAATTCTATGTATATCTCTTATCAATAAGTCACCGTAATTTCTGCTTTGGTGTAGAATCCATTTTCATCTAGATGACACTTTCCGTCGTTTGGTGGTAAGATTCCTGCAAGCTTTATGGCAAAAATACACACAATTTAAGTCAGCATTGATATCAATTCTACTTTCAAAAATGAATAGTCTCAGCACTTAAGGCGACTAATCTTCCGTCTTCCAAAATTTATTCATACACTGAAGATTTACATTGTCTTACCCTCCCATCACCTGCCATATGAAAACTGCTGTCAGTGGCAAAAAGAAGCATTCGTCTTGCCCGCTGTCTCCATCCGATCCGATCCTTCAATATTTGTCAATATTAAATTAATTTATTGTACAGATGTTACGTCTTCAAATATATAGCATCATGTAAGAACAGATAAATTTGCAGCATGGACCAGACATGAATGTTTCGGGTACGTAGATCATACCTCTCAAGAAATTAAAAAATTCTCAAACCAAACAAATTATGCAGTATTAGACTCTTAAAGATTTTTTCTTCCCTGTTTTTCTTATCTGTGATACTTGAGGTAAACAGTACCTATCACGAGTTTTACAACGAGATCGCCATCGATGGAGTAAAAATCTAACGAGTAAAGGCCAATTTCTCCATCGGTGGAGGGCTTTTAAGAGGGTTGATGAGGGGCAAAGCGGGCTCAACGCGAACAGAATTAACCCCGAAAAACTCGGAGTGTTTGTGGGCGGGGCTAATGAACGGAGGCGACGCTTATGTATATTTAATTATTAGCCGGGGTAAACACCGAGTGCTTGTAGGCGGGGCTTATATTCGCTTGATGGAGCATCTCGGGTCGCGTAAAATCTCTTTGTAGAGAGTAAAATCGCGATAGGCTAGTCAAACTGTTTTGAAAAATACGCTAGATCTGTACGTAAATGTTTTCCTATTAGAACGATTCTATAAATGTTGTGAAAATTTAAAGAATCATTATCTTTCATATTCGCATAGATATACTACATTTATAACAATGCAATATTCAGGAGTATGTATGTAGAGATATAGAAACCCATAGATGTTAAATAGGCAGTCTACACATGTCTGTAGTTTGAATTTCCTGTGATGTACGAAAAATGAATATGAATTAATAAAACAAGTAAATAATGTAGGAAGCAAAACTGTAATAAAGAAAATAAAGGAAAAAAGAAATACATAATTGTTTATCCTACTCCTGTATTTGATAAACACCTGAATATTGGATGTGTTAAATACATTATATCATTCGATGTATCTGATGGAAGGAAAACTAAGATTTGTTTCCTGTTAGACAGTGAAACGAAGTTTTGCATGCCTTTATAGATTCAAGTACTGTAACGCACGACTTTGCAGTAAGGTGAATATTAAAAGTATTACGAGTTATGCAAATCATTTTCCCGTTCATACGGAATAGCTTCTACATCCGTACTCTGGATATTCACATTGATATAATCTATTTTACATATACATGTAAACGATTGCACATTTACGTATAAAATTTAATTTAATGCTGTACGATACCAAGTAAGTTAAATGTTTAATTCATTGATAGTTATTTTTTTTATTCTATCGTGTTTGAACGGTATTTTTGATCACGGAAGCGTATTTTAGAAGGCGTCGAAAGTATAGACCTTTGTTAATTTTTCAGCAATTGTTATAATCCGTTATCAGTAATAGCTGAAGATGTGCCATTTGTGTGATTCTATAGATCCTACAGATTTGTAGCACCTTAAAATGACACTATACCACGAGCAAGACAGTCCCAACGCGTAATTGCTCTTTGAAAGCGGAATTTCTCTTTTTATTGGAGCATCATTATTAATCAATGATGCACCTGAATGAACATGTGATTCCCATGGAACTGTCTCCTGATAAAGGAAGCAATTTTTGTAATATGAATTGAAAACTGCGGCGAGCGAAGCCAGAAAATTTTCCGGACTTTGAAGCGAAATTTTATATAACTTCTTAATTCGGATTACTTGAAAGAGCAAGATTATTTCTTCTATCATACCATAAGCAAATTTATTTTATTCATTAAAAAACATCAGAGCAAAATCATTTGTTTTCGAGCACCCCCCCCCCCCCTGAATATCAAATGGACCGTGCCTTACCTGTTCCTGTTTCATTATCTGTAAATAAGGGTTAGATTACAGTTTCGAGTTACTCTGTTCTTGAACCGCACATACATTTTTTGCAAAATTAAAAAGAAAAAAAAATCACTTTTCGGAAGTGGTTCAAGAAACTAACACCAAAAAGTGAGGGAGCTCCAGCCTCATTTGCAATCGAACAGATCCTACGTTATAATGTTTATGCTCGAAGCAGAGAAGAGAGAAGGGGGGGGGGCGGTCATTCTTTATTCCTTCCCAAATCTTATGTTTCCGGGTAATATGACAAATTTAAGGGGGCCCTTAAACCACCCCTCCCGATCCGCAATTTTTATAGGGGAGGTTGGGCGGTGTTCGGTCCTTTATTCCTTCTCAAATCTGTTTTCGTTTATCTAGGTATAAGGATAAATTTCAAATGGTCCTTAACTTCTCCCTCCCCTTCCCTCCATCCCCTCTTTTCCTCATCTCGCCCCTTCCTCCCACCTCCTTTTCACCCTGCTCAACCCCTAAAGTATAAAATTTGTAGTCTTTATTCAGGTTAATGAGATGCATTTAATCTAGACAATTCCATGAGAATCGTACAGTACGTTTTTTTTTCAGCTTAATAATAACGCAACGCTTAAAAGAGAAATTCCGCTTTCAAAGAGTAATTACGCGTTGGGGCTGTCTTCCTCTTGGTATTGTCAAAGTAAACACAAAATCAAAAACAATTACATCTATTAGGTTTTTATTTCAAATGATCAATTTGTGTATTGATTTACGTTATTATATCTTATCAATATCCATAGAATGAGAGAATGAAAGTCGAACACAAAAGCAAAAACCAGATTCCAAAATAACAATACAAAGAATTAGAATACTCTACAAACAGTGTCAAAGTCAATCTCTAATATCTTTTTGTTCCCTCATTCAACAAGAAGCGTGTCATTAAGAGATCGCGAATTTAGCCGATGATGAGGGAATTACGCATTCATTTTAGCTCCGCCTTCGATCCACTAAGCTCCGCCCATAAAAGCCCGCGCTGTATTTTAGAGGAAATCCTCGGCGGGCATGGCGTTTGCTATGGAGTAAACAAAGGGGACAAGGAGGAAGAAAGAGAAATTACTCTGGGGTATTATGGAGTAAGCTTACTCCATCAACGCGATCTCGTTGTGAATCTCCTGGTACGTACTGTACACCTCATTTTTACACATAATATTCATCTCTTTCCCTATCTTCGCTGAGTCAATCGTTCTCAGTAAAGTTGAATTATCAAGCATTCAGTACATCTAAATGAATATAGTTCGATATTCTCATGAAGAAGGTAAAGAGTTGGAACGCTTCCGAATTATCTATATGGAATACTCACGCCACAAACCATTGCTTGCATAAGTCCATCAAAGAGTCCCTCTGGTACATCAATATTTGCCGAAGTCTTGACTTCATTCAAAGCATCCTATAACGACATAACGATATCTTTTTGAAAAAAATAAAGACAAAGCGTCCCACTTCTGCCGTCAATGAGAGCAGCCTTTTAAACAATTCATATTTCTGTGCAAAGCATGAAGTAGTTAAGAAATGCGAACAAATGTAGTTGTGTTATCATGTAGTTTGTAATCATTGCTATCTACTTGCTACTAGTTCACAAACGATACTGCGCTGTTTTGTTTTTTAAAAAATTCTTACATATGTGTTTTGCTTTTTTTGGAATATTTCTTACATATGTGTTTTGTTTTGTAACTATTACTTACATATGTGTTTTGTTTTGTAAATATGTCTTACATATGTGTTTTGTAAATATTTCATAAATAGGTATACCGGTGATTTGACCGGTGGTCAAGTACACTGTCGAGGCAGCGTCACATGACCAATTGAAATGAATACATGAGAAAGAAATATGTTACAAGATGGCCGCCTAAAGCCGGCAACGGGTGCACATTTGTCTCCTTCATTATATGTGTTGTCATCAAATGACAAATATGGATTTGACCATATCCCTGTATACAGCAGAAAATCGATAATTTAGAAATAATGACCATATCCCCGCATACAGCACAAAATCGACAATTCAGAAAATCAGAAACCGAGGGCATACAAAATCAGGACAAAACAAAAACCAAAGTAAACAAACAAAAACCTCCACCAGTTGAAAAGAAGCGAATTCTCGATATGGGAGTGAGACCAGATGTCCAGGAAGAGTAAGCTTCTCCTGCTTGCATGCAACACCCGCCGCTTCATTTCGGTAGAACTGTCACCTCCGATTACTTTCATTTCGGAATGACATAGATTACTATCTTTGGTTGGATGGTTCAAATCGTCTATGACAGAATATCATCGACCATTCTGGAGAATGGGACATCATAGTGTATGACGAGTTCCCCATATTGACCATAGAACTTACTCAGTGACGATGTTAGTCGGTCACATACATATCCCTGATTGAGAAGCTTATCTGAAAGACGCCTAGCTCTCAGTACAAAATTCCTATACATGTATTGGGTACTTGCTCTGAAATAGCGTATTAACTTAGATATGAACACGCCATAAGCAGGTGATGAAGGGATATTGCTACTAAAAAAGGAAAGTTTGTAATGCTGAAATTGAAGTCGTCACGTTTGTCATAGAGTGAGGTGTCCATGTGACCATCAGTGTCGTAGGTCAACATTTTGTCCAAATAGGATGCTGAATTATTTGTCTCTGTAGTTTATTTGACTTCAAGCTCCGAAGTATAGATACTGCTGAGGTATTCCGCGAATTTTGAATTATCGATGGACAACACATCGTCTATGTAAGTTAGGTTAGAGTCAGAAGATAAGTATCTTTTCCCTTCAGACCCCAAAGATTGAATGAATTCAGTTTCGTACGAGTTAAGGAGTTAAAAGTTTCTGTACGTCTGTTACAATTGTTTCGTATAATCTTCTAGTGAATATTGTTGTGTATTTTTGCGATTTGTAGTTTTGTATGATGTCATTTATGTGTCACTTTCTTGTGGGTTTGTTTCGCTGGGTGAGTGCAGGGTGGTCATGCTGGAGATTATTCCCTTTCCTTGTGCATGTGTTTAAATTACCTTATTATGGAATACGTGTTAATGCTGCGTGTGACTGATAGCTATAGATAATATTTGGCATATTTGTTGAGTTAATTCATTATCAAGTTCAATCATTTAGTAAAACTATAAGACTCAATATTTTAGTAATAATCATGATAAAACTTTTCGCAAGTCACTTTTTATGAAGCAACACACTTCAATCATGGCTTTCTCATTTATTCCGAATGTGAATAAGTCGATCCGCCCACTGACATTTTGTTGTTTGTTACAATTCTGCGGGTATCTCCGTCTGTCTTTGTTAAGAACAAGGAAGACTAGCTGGAGAAACTTTCCATATACTTATTTTAAAGTACGCATGCATTTGCGACGTCATAAGTCATCACTGATTGCCCATTTGTCTCGTTGCTTTATGTGTGGTCATTTGTTTTTGATGTTTCTAAGTGATATTGTGTTCCTTGTACCTTTTGCGTCTCTTTCTGTGCTTGTCGGTTGCATTTGGTGTTTTTGGGGTTTAAATGTGGATGCTGCATCCGGGTGGGGATCACCGCCTTTTTCTTTGCAAAGATACGTAGTTTCATTATCGACAATACGAAAAACGTACTTTACTGTGAAACTTACTTTGAATCTAGTTATATTGTCACTCAGGCTAAAATGGTGACGGTACGAGTATCCTGGAGCGCAGGTTTGATTCTTTACTTTGTAGCAGGGATTTTGCCTCCTGCAACCCAAACCGGAATGACCTTGTATGAAAACTCTCATCGCCGTATTATTACTTCAATATGATCTTTTTCAAAAGAATAAAAAGAATTTTATATTTCGTCGTCAACAGTCAAATCGATTAATATTACATTTATGCCAAATTTTCGATTTTGTCATGATAAAAAAGCATACCGTTCTGGAGTGGTATAGGAAAAAGGAGAGGCTACTTTATCCATGGCTGTTCCTAGACCGAATCTATAGTTTGTTGTTGTTTTCTTTATTTCCAATGCTAAAAGCAAACAGAGGAGAAACATATTATAACGATCGAAATCATAACCGTCGGTTACTTAATTATTTTTGGTGGTTCCGCTGAAAGCATCACTGATGAGAATTTAATATTCGAAACACGTGTCTGGTGCATGTAAATTGGTTTGGAATTTTCTTCAAGAAGGTAGAGAGTTGGAACCCTTCGACATAATTAATAATTGCTTTGACATTTCCAGTCTTCAAAAGTGCCTTTTAACATAAAAAAAACTTATTCGTAAAAATTTAGAAAAAAAAAATTAGAATGCAAAGTAAACCAATATTTGCCTAAATGCGGCAACATCAACATTTGACAAGTACCCATAGAAGGAGCACACGGATGATCATGTCTGAGATAATTTGAAAATAAAATGAATATTATTTACCAAAGAACCCTGATGCGTTGAAGTTGCAAATGTAAATCTCTGTTCTATGGAAAAGGATTTTTTGGCATTATTGATTTCTTGAAATGCGCATCAGGCGCACAGAAATTTTTGCCATATAAGATATCATATTTTTGTCGAAGCAAGCAATCCTTAACACTTCCTCGTTATGGGATGCCACCTGCTGGCAGATGTGAAAGAACAACAAAACTTTGAGAGGAGCATTAATACCTCACCAATTTACAACTGTTCCAATGGACATTTTCATAAATTTGCCTTTCCGTCTCGTCTTTGGGACTATATACATGTAACTTGTTGGTACTTCTATGTTTATTACAGCTCAGAAGAATAAAATGAAATCTGAAAACGTATACAACGTATTGACAAATGACTGATATAACCAAGGAGCAACGGACGCAGTACTATAACAACTACTTAGCAAACGCAAGTAACCAGACTTGACAATGCTACGGAATTGAAGCGACGGGTGTTGCATACAAGCAAGATATGCTGACTTTTCCTGGGCACCTGGTCTCACTTCCATATTGGGAGTTCGCTTCTTTTCATATAGTTGAGGTTTTTCTTTGTTTGCTTTGGTTCCTGTTTTATCCTGATTTTGTATGCGTTCGGTTTATGATTTTCTTAATTATCGATTTTGCACTGTGTGTTGGGATATGGTCATTATCCAAATTTTTTCAAATAAGCTTAATACAAATGTAGTTTATAGGATGATTAGGTGATGGAAGTGAATCAAATTACAATACCTAGGTCATCAACCAGCTCCTGCAGCTTCTTCCTAAAATTCTGCATTGAAAGCGATGGGTCACTGATGACGTACAGATCCAAAGGGAAATTCTTAGCCACCTTGTAGGCTATGGTAAAATTATTATATTGATCGTCGTCTGAAAATATTCAACAACACATGTTGATGGTAGAAATGACCACCATCATTCATTTATTGCAAAACAAAAAAGAAACAGTCAGAATATTTTTAAGATTGGCTGGTGTTTTACGGGGGATATTTCGAATAGTGAATGACAATCTGATCAATGGATTCTGGAATAGGTCCAGTATTATTGATTTCTATTCACTACATACTGTGGTCAGTTTTAGAGATCGCCAATTGTACGACAACGCATATCTTAACAGACTTTTACCTTCCGACATCACATTCAATGGCTTGTCGTCCAATTCCTTGACGGGTCTTTTGATTGTGACGTCATTATGGAAAAGTCTGCCAACAGACGTGTTGTCAGAATTTTGGCGATCCTTTAAATGGATGCTCAAGACAAACTTGTGTTTTGATTTTTTACGTTCAGAGGTCATAAAGTTGATATACAAATACACTTTTTCAAACAATGTTTTGTTATTAGCATTTCATGCTGTCCAAACAGAAATGAGCAACTATAGCCTACTTGGTACGAGGTAAATCTTGATGTGTTGTGGCTGTATTTGTATGGACTCTCTTCCCTCGCCTCCATCATCCAAATCTTTATCCTATGAATATAATACAATTGTGGACTGTTTACGAGGTGAATATGGTGTACTTTTTTCTTATATTGAAAAAAAAATTAATTAAAAATATCACACCATATTCACCGAGTAATAAAATATTTAATATAAAGGTACTTTTTCGAAAATGGCTTTCATGGACTTTTCTTTTTAAAAAAAAGTTTTAAGACCTTATTTGAACGTAATTTGTTTCTAAATTATTCTGAATGTGATTTAGAAAACACTTAATCAGTTAATTGAAGATTTATTTCACAGTCAAAATCCGTAGTATTTCTAAGATTGGTTTGAATTTAAGGGATTTTATAGCTCAGCTTCAATCTTCTTGGTGCTGTTTACCAGAGGACGTTAATGACGTCACAGTTACTGTAATAAATTTCGCGCGTTTTCGATATTCCACGGTAAACCGGAAGCAAGAGTTTTTGTGGTAGTTTTGTTTAATGAAATCGCCCCTCTCAGGTCAAAAAATGATGTCACAGTGACAATGACTTGACACGTTACATTTTTCTGCCAATGAGAGGGGAATATGAATAGGCTAAATAATAAACTTTCATAAAGTTTTCAGTTGAGCTAATACAATCTATTATGAGTCATCAGGAACGATTCCTGTTTTCATATTTGCTGTTTGTTTCAACATTTTCATGTTTTTCATGTCACAGAAGAGATTTTTTATTTCAATCTAATTATTAAATGTACTGACTAAAACACTTGGGTCGGATTGATTGCTTAACTGCTCTTTTATACTAACAAACTAAATCACATCGAATGATTATATGTTTTCCAACCAATACCTAAATCATATGATCTACATTACCTCAACCCTAAGTACTCGACTACGTTTTCTGCGAACTATTGTATCTGCGGGACATCCCCTATTCTCTAGGTCAGTGAGGGTACCGCATCTGTCATGGCCGAAATTCTGTAGAATGTAAAAATCAATCATGACAAACCAAAGGTTTCTATTTCGAACCTTATAAATTTGCTCGCTGTACATTGATGTCTGCCTTTTTTTTTTTGCATTTTCTTTATAATGTAAACATCTTCAAATTGAATAGCATCATTTAAGAACAGATAAATTGGCAACGTGGACCAGACATGCACGTTTCGGGTACTTAACCCCCATCAGTGATTCTAAAATCTAAAAAATGTAATATGCCAAAAAGTATGAAAGTTACTATGTCGAAAAAGCGTACCGAAAGACGTAGTAGGATGGGTGGGATATGATGCTACAGGACCCACTTTTCAGAAATTTCAAGAAATTTTGATAACAGAAATTTAGAATATGTTGAAGAAGAGATCAACCGAAATTGATCGAACACTACACTACATGTGCCCTCGGGGACTCCTTCATGTCTTGCAGTCGTTATGTGTAATTCAATCTTCGATTAAGTACACAGAGCAAATGTCATTTAGACTAATACAATGTTAAACGTCTTCAGATTCAAAGCATCATTTATAAACGGATTAATTTGCAGCATGGACCAGACATGCACGTTTCGGGGACTCAACCCTCGACAGTGATCCTCATTCTAAACAATGTTAAATGGCCAAAGAGGGTGAAATTTATTATGTCAAAAATGTACCGAAAGATTTAGCAGGACGGGTGGGATATGATGTTACATGTACAAGACCCACGTTTTAGAAATTTCAAGAATTTTAGTACCAGAAAATTTTGAATGCGTTGATAAGACAGACGATCAACCGAAGTTGATCGAACTTGGCTACATGTGTCCTCGGGAACTCCTGGTCCACCAGCAGTGACACTCACCAAGTAGTTCAAATGTTAAACGTCTTCAAACTCAATAGCATCATTTATAAACGGATAAATTTGCAGCATGGACCAGACATGCACGTTTCGGGTACTCAATCTATTCCCAGATGTGATCAGGAACAAGGAAATTCAACCCGAGTGTCAAGGATTTGCTTGTACATGTACCACGAGGCTTGCCGAGTAGTGAATAAAAGCAAATCCTGGATACGAGAACCTGATCACATCTGGGGATT
The DNA here is from genome assembly GCA_028142955.1 of Pinctada fucata. Lineage (NCBI taxonomy): Eukaryota > Metazoa > Mollusca > Bivalvia > Pterioida > Pteriidae > Pinctada > Pinctada fucata. The sequence continues at coordinate 31,203,000 of AP027114.1, forward strand.
GATTATTTTTCTCTCACTATGTTAAAGAGCTCAAACATGAGGTTTTAATGTATTGTTTTTCATAATATGACAGACTTACGCTGCAATCATGTTTGACGTCACAATGACGTAAAAAATAAAGGCACTTCCGGAATTGGCTTATCTCACCCTGCAGGTTGAGACAAAATTTTTCCTGACACCTTATTTCGCGTCAAATCAGTCTCAAGTGGGAGAAAATAAAGATTTGTACTTTACGAACATTAGATATTGAATGAGTTGCCCTATCTTATAGGGTTTACTAAATAGGTTTTTGGTTTCGGCTTTGGCGTTTCTCTTTCATTCAGTGATTTTAACAGTTGGGAAAATCAAAACAAAATGAAAGATATTTCAGGAAATAAAAGTGTGACAGAAAATCAAAATCGCGTGGAATATATTGAAAACAAATTTTCAATAATGATTTATTTCTGTTTCTTTTATTACATACAAACTATACAGGCAGCGAATAATTCATATTGCTTTGTGAGTGTTCAGTGGCGTTTGCTAATATATATAAGGATTTGTCGGGAAAATGCTTAAAAATAACAACTTTCAGATATTCAAGGTTAATAATACGGAAGAGTTAAAGAAGATCCTGACGATAATCTCAACAGCACTCACAACAGGGCACCAGACTTGAGCATCGACGGACCAATAGCAAGCTAGAAGTGGGATTAGGTGCCCGAGAGGAGTAAGCATCCCCTGTTGGCTAGCCGCACCCGCCGTCGATGTTCATGCAAGAAAATGAAAACAATATATGAAATACATGCACTGTCTGAGGCTAGTCTATATAGAAAGTGCTATGGCGACCATGTCAGGGAACAATATTCAAAACACTTGCTGTCGAACCCCTCGCGGGGAACTTTTTTACGAGCTCCATACGGCAAAGGGCATAAGTGTGACACATGTGAGCTAAAAAAGATCATGACGATAATCTCAACAGCACTCACAACAGAGCACCAAAATTGAGCATCGACGGACCCCTAGCAAGCTAGAGGTGGGACCAGGTGCCCGGGAGGAGTAAGCATCTCCTGTTGGCTAGCCGAACCCGCCGTCGACGTTCATGCAAGAAAATGAAAACAATATATGAAATACATGCACTGTCTGAGGTATGTCTATATAGAAAGTGCTATGGCGACCATGTCAGGAAACAATATTCAATACACTTACTGTCGAACCCCTCGCGGGGAACTTTTTTACGAGCTCCACACGGCAAAGGGCAAAAGTGTGACACAAATGAGTTAAAGAAGATCCTGACAATAATCTCAATAGCACTCACAACAGGGCACCAAAATTGAGCATCAACGGACCCCTAGCAAGCTAGAGGTGGGACCAGGTGCCCGGGAGAAGCAAGCATCCCCTGTTGGCTAGCCGCATCCCCGGAAGTGATCCAATTAAATACCTTAATGAAGAAAATTTCAAACCATTTTTTTGCACCAGACATGTGTTTCGAATATTGAAAATTTACAATCAGTGATACTTTCAGCGGAACCGCCCTCTTGTTTTTTTTTTTCTAGAATTTAAATTTCTACATTTACTTTACAGAGAGTGGGCGTATCCTAATTTCCTGTAGGATCGATTCAGTAGCATATCCAAATAAGATCTACGTTCAAAATAGCATTCGAGGGATGGTGCTAAGGTGTTAAGTTCAAGAGAAAAAAACATGGTATCTGTTTAAGCTCAAGTGCGAGAAATGAAAATGGGGAAAAGTACTCCATTCATAAATCAAGAGGTTCTGTATGATGTATTATATCATTATGTCAAATTCCAGGTGTGAGGTAATCACTGGAAACGTCAAGGAAGCGAATTTAAGCAATTTCTTTAGATTTAGGACATATCTTGCATAAAAACTCCGTTTTATCCGAAGAATGCAACTTTGTTCCACTCAATAAGAGGAAGAACGTCTACATGTACCTTATAACGAGTACATTTACAAGAAGAGGGGATGCATACAAACTTCTTTATCTCTGAACGATATCAGGAATGAGGGAGGAGCATCTAATTAGCAACAATACATGTTACCATTTAATGAGCCTTGTGAAAACCTGTCTGTTAAGACATTGACGAAGAAATAAATAGTATATTTCTCCCGGAGATTTAACAATCAATCTTGGATGGAGAAAACAATTTACGAGTGGCTGTGAATTGTTTTGCTCAAAAGGACAAGGAATATTGATTTGAAATATAAAAGCCACATCAATCTCTATTCAAAAATATGCGCTAGGCCTCATGTTCCGACAAACATATGAGCAGAAGGCAGAGAAGACATACCAATATCATCCCAAAATGTCATGTCAAAATAAGAAATTAAATAACGCTTACACGTGCACGACACCATGAGCAATCAGGTCCTTTTATTGTACACTCTCCACACGAGTCCCCTGTACAATTATAGGTACCCGACTGAGCGATGCAGTGTTCTACTAGACCTACAATATAAAAAATAAAATAATAAAATAATTTTAACATATGTTTATTATTACGTAACTTGTAAGGTTTAAAAGCATATACTTAGGGGTTACCATGCGTGTGTTATACAAAAACTGAAAGGGTATCGGCGAATACCAAGTCAGAAATTGAGTTTTACCGCGAGGTGTTAGCCGAGCGGTAAAACAATATTTCTGACGCTCTGTCATTTTTTGTAAAACATCAGTATGCTAACCATATTATAATGCAAATGGTTAGTAATGCGCTAGAAAGCGCCTGCTTTTAACAACGTCGCCATGAAAAAGTATTATGTCATAGCAGAAACTACAGTGAAACATGAATCACCTTGCAGTTTCTTCGTCACTCAACCAATAAAAATGCGCGTTGCAAACAGAGTGCATTAGAATTGATATTTAATATTCCTAAAACTTTATGAAAAAAGTACTTTTCTATAATGTACTATAAGTGTAACGTCTTCAAATTGAATAGCGTCATTTAAGAACAGATGAATTTGCAACATGGACCAGACATGCACATTTCGGGTACTTAACCCTCGTCAGTGGTCCTAAATCTTAACAATGTAATATGGCCAAAGAGTGTGAAAGTTATGATGTCCAAAATGTACCAAAAGACGTAGCAGGATGGGTGGGATGTTATCTTTAATAAAAACAAAATTATCTGTCCATGTCTGCGTTATGTCATGTTGACTATTGTGTATAGGAAATACTTTTTAAATTCAAAATTTATTAGTTTTATCCACGAGTAGATACCAATCTTAAAAGTTATATGTAGTGTGAGCCCCATCAATGTATCATAGGTCATAGCATGAAAATGAAGCTCTTGTTATAATAGATAAGTGTTTGTAATGTGGAAACTCTTTCCCCTATACTATGAGATAAAATAAAATTACATAAGGTCTGAAACAAATATGGAAAGACGGAAAGACTGACATATCTGACAGGATGAATTCTAGATACTCTCTTCCTTTGTTTACAAAAGTATCAAAAAGGAGTTGTCATTATTACAAGGGATACGTTTTGATGGTGAATCTTGCATATTTTAAAAACGTCTTCAAATTCACATGATTCAATAGCATCATTTAAAATAAGAAAATTTCAGCATGGACCAGACATGCACGTTTCGGTTACTTAACCCTCCTCAGTGATCCTTTATCTGAACATTGTAATATGACCAAAGAGTGTGAATCTTATTATGTCGAAAAATGTAACGAAATACGTAGCGAAATTGGTGTGATACAATGCTACGGGACCCATGTTTCATTAATTTCAAGAAATTTTGATACGTAACAGATATTATCGAATGCGTTTAAGAATCCATCAACCGAAGTTGATCGAACTTGGCTACATGTGCCTTCATGGACTGATTCTCAACAGCGAAAACAGCGGAATTTTATCTCAAGAGGCAAGACGTGCGGACAGACAGCCAGATACCCACATATAATTTAATTATGAAAATAAAAAGTAATCATGATTCTAGCATTATTGTATCCAAAATAACAATGTTGATTTCTTAATCATCCGGAAATATAGCAATGTGAACTTTATAATATGTTTAATGACAAATATGGATAATCACGATATCCCTATATACAGCACACAATCGATAAAACAAAAAAGCATTAAAAAATCAGGATGAAACAGGAACAAAAGCAAACAAACAAAAACCTCCAGCACATGAAAAGAAACGAACTCCCGAAATTGGAGTGGGACCAGGTGCCCAGGAACAGTCAGCATCTCCTGCTTGCATGCAACACCCGTCGCTTCAATGTTTAACCTCAATTGTACGCTCTATAACGTTGATTTTCACCTAGTCCTTTTACTGGTATACTGTGCTGCTTACTTGATGCATGCAATGGCTTGATGTCAAGAAAAATGTTTACATGCTGAATTTACATTACATGTATTAGATAATTGAAGAGCCCTCGTACAGGTATAAAGACTAAACATAAAACGACGAAATGTACGAAATCAAATACAATTACTGAAACACCAGCAGCATGATCAGTTAATAATTCAAAACGTGAAAGCTAATTTTTAACAAAATATGAAACATGTAACCCCTAGTGAATCAATAAAGAAAATATAAAAAAAACATAAAAAAGATAAAACAAAAAAAAAATAAAGAATAAATAAATAAATAAATAAAAACCCCTAGTGAATCAATTACACAGAAACTAAATTGTATGTATCATTGTCAAGTTTGTTTCTCCTTTTTCATAATGCTATTTGTTTATCAATGTCCTCTTAACCTATATTATCATACTTTGGCTTTCATTTAATATATATAACTAACAATGTAAGATATGTGAGAAATATTTCCTTATCAAGCCATTGATAATGAGCTAATACTCTAAACTCTTGACCTAAAATGCGGAAGTAAAAAAAGACTAGAATATGTTTAGCTACACGTTTGATTTGAACGTTTGAATCGTTACTATTCCATTATTCACATGTTCGATTTATTGGTGTTTAATCAACATAATTATTGATGACATGTACCTAACTGAGTGACGATGATAAATCAGGTAGTCAAAACAAATATAACTGATACTTTATAGTTTGTTTCTTCTTTCAAAAAGGATAATACAAATTTGTGGCATGTCTGTTCGTCGCATCATCGTTAGATGACGAATTTTAAGGTATCGATTTAACGTAGCAATTGTATTTTCGTTTGAGTAGGATTTGAGTAGGATTTCCGTTTTTCATGTTTAATTAAATTGCAATAGTTAACATTTCAAACAAGATTTGAATTTTCTTTCTTAACTTTTTTCTTCCACACTCGTTTCTTTTGAGTCAAAAATCAAAGATGTTATAAAAAACATTAAACGTCTATTTATCAGATGTATTATATCTCCCCCTCTTTTTATGTGATAATTGTCCTTGTATGACTTTTATTGTTATATGAATTAAGACAAAGTTTTTCTGTTGTGCGAGCGAAGAGAGAAATTAAATATGCACGATTAAAACCCAAAAAAATCCCTCTCTCGCATCTTACACTAAGAGGGTATATCTTTAATTATCTGAAAAGATTTGTATACCTTTGTGTTGAATGACTGCCAAAAATGGTAGGTAGGGCAAGTGGACACAAAAAATATTTGTTCTTTTCTAGACCAGCAGATGCAAATTAAAAGGGGAGGGGATAAGATATGAATAAAGCAATTTTTTTTCTTTTCTATTGTCTGATGGAACATATATTAACTAGATATGCATTTTTTATCTCATGGCATTTCAATTAGTGAGAATAATGTTTGAATGAAAATCAATAACTTATTGCATATCGACAAAAAAAAACCAAAACAAACCTTTTTCCGACTTCGTACAGACGAGAAAAGCATTCGGAGCTAAACGTCCCATTTAGTATCACGTCACAAATCCGACAGAAATGGCGGCTTTTCATTCCGCAGTGCCGACATATTATTAATGCAATTTCGTAAACGACTTCACCAAAAAAAAAAACTTATAAACAGGAATAGAGTATAGCATATACGTTTAACCAGAGTGTATAATTTAATGTAAATATAAGATCTCAAAAGTATTTATGAAACTTGTAGTTTGATTGTTACACCCCCGAGCCTTGGCGAGGTGATTAAAATGACATGAGTTTTACAAACACCGTATGAAATAGAAAAATCATTTGAGACTATTTTCATCACATGCAATTCGACGTTACTGATCGAAATAACGTCACATAAGTGTATCATGTGATAAAAGGCAACAGTCATGACCGAAGCGAGGACAAAAGTTTTTGAAAGGATAGTAAACAGTTTCATTCAACTCTTTTCGATAATTAGTGCCTACGCTTTGCTCGCAAATGCCCTTCGGACACCTGGTTCCTGCCTTCTTTCGGGGGATGGGGGATTGCGATTGTCTTGTTAATGGAGACTTACACATCTATGTAATATACCATCTTTGACTTCTGAACTAATATTTATGCAAGCAGGAGATACTTACTCTTCCTGGACACCTGGTCTCACTCCCATATCGGGAGTTCGCTTCTTTTTATGTGGTGGAGGTTTTTGCTTGTTTGCGTTGGTTCCTGTTTTATCCTGATTTTGTATGCCTTCGGTTTCTGATTTTCTGAATTCTCGATTTTGTACTGTATACAGGGATATGGTCATTATCCATATTTGTCATTTATCATTCTTCTCTCACATAATTTTAACATATGTAACTGGGGTTGAGGCTGTTTTGACGAAACAATCTTGAGGTATAGCAAATATTTCGGTCTCAGTGAAAGAATCCATTTTTTATTCTTCAAAAGAAAAATAAATAATCTGAAGAAATATTGTATTCTTTAACCCAGAAGGGCGGGGGGGGGGGGGTTCTGGGAGGTATATACTATGTTCGGATGCTCATTATTCATGTCACCAGGGTGTTTTCGATAAGGTTACATGTCACCTTGGTGCACCAAAGGTTTCATTGCATTCCGCAATTCGCTTCACCATGTTGAGTGTGGAAAGTATGACAAAATAAAGACAATTAAAAACGAAACAATGTAAATCAAACTTTGTGGTTCGTTTCGAAATGAAGATAACAATGAATGTGATTCAATAAACATCAAAGTACAAAACCGTTATTCAGTCTCATAGTAGAGAAGGCAAAGCAAAATCGTGATTTACAAGTTATCCATAGAAAGGGAAAACGACACTTCAAAGTCTTTCCGCTTTCATGTATCATGTTCAATGTTTTCAATTTATTCCCAGCCATGGTTGTCTGACTGTGTCAAAAAATGTCTGTAACCATAAAAGGCAGGATTTCGAAGAAAGGGTAAACGACACTTGTTTCCGTTACAGTGTATCCTCACCATGTGATCTGATTTCAAGGAATCAATGTACATGAATAAAGTTTTTGTATCCTTCACATTGATAAGCAAACTGACCAGAAATTATATTACGATTTTATATGACTTTGTATCAAATTAAATGTGCCTCTTTTGATAAGTATGTGGGTTTTTTGTTTGTTTTTGTTTGTTATTATTTTGTAACAATCTATATTGTCATATGGACCATTTCATAACAAATCGAATGTTCATCTTTTTCGTGGTAAGGATTATTTTAGCGTATTAATTATATATTGATGACCATATTTAAGTCAGTATTCCCATGGTATCTTTAATGCATCTGACTTTTCAACACCAACACACCAAACGTCTAGAAAAAAACTCTTTAGAAATTTAAGATTTTAGGTAAACACCATTAGCATATCTATTTCAGGTAAAATTCAAACTTCTAGAAAAAAATCTTTAGAAATTTTAGATTTTAGGTAAACACCATTCAAAACGCAGACTTTGACACATTTACCAATTTTAGACATTGTGCTCCGCTAAAGATAAACAAATCGTCCAACTCTCTTTCCAGATAGTAATTAGCCTTCCGGACATAAACATAGAAAAAAGTACCAATCAGTTATTCAGTCTGAAAATCGAGAAGGTAGGGCATAATTTTTTAAATTCCTATTGGATCATTTGCGAACCCCGGAATAAACCATATTTCAGAGTGAGACTAGATGATTTTGGGGAGTCTCATGAATGTTCATCTTTTTCGTGGTAAAGATGATTTTAGCATATTAATTCTATATTGATGACCATGTTGAAGTCAGTATTTCCGTGGTATCTTTGATGCATCTGCCTTTTCAACACCAACACACCAAACTTCTAGAAAAAAAACTTTAGAAATTTAAGATTTTGGGTAAAATGAAACACTTGTCGCAACAGTTCCATGAAAAGTTGTGAAATTCGTTGATTGTCTCGATGTACATATTGATGACATATCAGATTAAGATGTCTTGTTTGCTGACGTTGACAGCCATTCAATGACAATCCAGAATGTCACTGAATGTTCTTGAAAGAGGGATCTCATATGCTTTTATAAGATCCCCAATTTGGTAGTATGATATGACAACGAATGTTGCTAGCAGGTAAGGAGATTTGCTCTTCACAGAGTCTTCGAGTGTTTCTCTGGTTCTTGGGTTTACCTAGTTTTGTACGTCAATTATATGCGATTTATGAATTCTGATTAGTGATTCACGTTTTTCTTTTTCACGTTTGGTTCACGTTATTTCACGTTGTTTAACCTTCATTTGATAATTTTACGGATGTCTTTCATATTTATTAGATGTTTTGATAACAAATTATTCAAGCATGAAATTGAATAAAAGCTTGAAAGTTGACTGCATTGTTGATCCGCGTACTCTCTGTAAAGTTAATACACCAGAGGGCGCTAGTGAAATGCATTTGGGCTGCTTACGTAAAGCACTTTGGCTGGAAGCATCACTGTTGAGAATTTGATATTCGAAACACGTGTCTGGTGCATCAAAATTGGTTTGATATTTTCCTTAAGAAGGTATAGAGTTGGAACACGTCCGTATTGAATAGGGTATAATTCACGATAATAATACGCCATAAGCAGAAAATGAAATATTTTTTCTACCCCAAACCCTTTCAAATGTTGTAGATTAATGTATGTTTCATATTTAGGAGTGAACTGGTTTATCCTGAACGTCAAACGATATCACAAGTATTACTGTCCATGTGGCTAATTTCAAAAACAGAAAAAACGCAATGTTGCCTACTTAATCATGCACAAATTGAAAAAAAAAATCATTCAATAGATCGTTTTCAAATCTTGTTAGAATACACAAAATGTCCAAGTTAATATGTTTTGATGTTTTTTTTTTATGATGACATCACTTTTGAAAAACGTAATCTTATTGATACGTAACAATCAAAAAGTGCGTCAAAGTCACTTAGCTCGGACAATTTTCGTCATTTTGTTAGCCATTATGAATTGCGACAAGTGATCTATTGATCTCGCTTTGTCGCAAATTTTGTTTTTCGATAGTCAGTGCAGACAATCAAAGTTTTTAAACAAAAAGGTTTAGGATGGCTATTTCCTATGCACTTTTTACTCTTCACGTTGCGATGCTGTCGAAAGGCTCAGTGTTAAACTTGGCGACGTCACGGCAAAATCTAACATTGAAAATGCCTCATTTAAACAGTATTTGTTCTGTGAAATATGATTGTCCATGCTGAATATCTATCTGCTCTAAAATAATGCTAATGAATATGAAGACGTTAAACATTGAATAGACCTACGACCATACAACATTGAACAGACCTTGAACAACATTGAACAAACATTGAACAAACATTGAACAAACAACATTGAACAAACATTGAACAAACAAGCATTAAACAAACAAAATTGAACAAGCATTGAACAAACATTGAACAAACATTGAACAAAAAACATTGAACAAACATTGAACAAACAACATTGAACAAACATTGAATAAACAACAAACAAACAAACATTGAACAAACATTGAACAGACATTAAACAGACCTACGACCATACAACATATACCAACATTTACGACTAAGCGAGAACTTTTCAATAATATCAATTTTATATCAGTATTTGCATGATAAAGTAATCAAAACCGCGTCATCCAGGTTCCGAATAGAGCTACACGGACAGTACGTATAAGAAAGGAATCTTTTCTTCGTGCGGCTGCCATACAATCGTAACAGGCAGTGCTAATATCTTTCGGGAAACTACACATAAAGAAGGAAGAGGAGTGTAAAACTGTTTTCATAGAAATATGGATTACATGGCGTAATTTGAAAATTGCAAAAAAGGAAATCCTGTGCCATTTAAATCAAAGAAACGAAAGAAGTATTTACTGATATTAAACAAATATAAGTAGGGAAGATGTTGCGTAAATAAAGAAATGTGTCGCGAGAATAGATTTTTAAAAAATTTTAAAACGATAAGAGAGATTAAGATTAAAATTCAACAAAACGGACAAGAAGAGAGATAAAGATTGGAAGTTATTGTCCCCTATTTTCTCTTTTTTTAATATCTCCCTTTTACTTTTAAATCGGATTCGGGTTGTCTTTTTCTTGTAATCTACTACAAGTAATTGTATAAAGTGTTTTTGTAAGTCATATTTCGCCCATCTTCGCGAGCCATTGGTATAGATCCGCCGTGCTCCTCAAATACGAGGAGCACGGCGGATCTATACCATCGGTTCGCGAAGATGTATTTCGCCACTACTTCATAGAGTTTGGGATTCATGCTTCTTTCTTCACATCAAATTTTTCCGTGTACATTGTACTTTAACATCGCATTTCCATAACCCAAGGAATAAATCTACATAACTAGTCCCTTAAATAAAGTATTTGTTGAAGAACAAAATCAGTATGTCTTTACATAAAAAATCAACAAAACAAATAATTCAGTATTAGAAAAATAGAACGAACATACCGAAAAAGCAAGCAAACACCAATATCTTCCTCATACTTCTATACACATCCATTTTGATCTGTCCTATTTGATGTACTTCGATACTCTGAATTAACATCCTAGTCTGGCTATCTAATAACCGTAACAGGCACTACTAATATATTTCGGGAAATTCAATCAAAAGTACTTTCATTCAGGAAGTTTAAAGCATTTGCTCAAAATAATATGGCAATGATGTACTGCTTTGATCTCTGGCTGTAGATAAAATTGTTCAAATTGATGAAATCTAGACTCATTGGAGATCCCATCATTTCTTCAGTAATAGAAATCGGAATTATTTCCGATCCTCCAGCGGCGTTTTTTTTTTTTTTTCAACACATATTTTTTTCAAATGATTATATCAACAGATCACTTATGTGTTTGAAATTCAACTTGAAAAAGACTTCAGTGAAATTTTGCAATAATATGGTCTGCCTGTCTGGCTGTGTGTCTGTCGAAAAACATCTTCACAAATGTAAAAATATGGAAATGTTCCAACTATTTACCTTCCGAAGAAAAATCCAAGCCAATTTATTATGCACCAGAGACGCGTTTTGGATATTAAATCCTCATCAATGATGCTTCCATCCAAAGGGACTTTTAGAAACAGCCAAAATTCATTTAAGTAGCGTCCTCTGGTAATCTTTCTAAATTAAATTTGTGCAATTTACAGAGAATATGCCGCTCCACATTTCAATAGCATATCGAAATAAAATTTATGATAGAATGAGCATAAGAAAGAAGGTGCTAAGATGTTAACCTCAATTAATTTGGATGATATTTTTTAATGAAATGACGAGTTTTCGAAATAGCAAAATAATATTTATGTTGTCAAATTGATAAAGTAAAAAAACAAAGAGTCTTTCATGCGTCAAAGCTGGGAAGAAGTACTTAATACACTTAAGAAAACTGCCTCACATTGAAACAGGAAATAAGTATTTCTTTAATTAAAAATACTTCAAAAGCAACGTGATATCTCTCATTAATTTTTGACTAGTCTCACTATGACAATATACATTATAATAAATTTTTTTTCAAAATTTGGTCGTTCAAAACTTCTTAAATTCATATGTTGGCCAAATGTCATTCTATGTACTTATTAAAACATGCTCTTACTTAGCCAGCAGCATGCTAAAATGTATATTTTCTGATTTTTTTTGTGTGTGTGTGCTAATGATCTATAGAGCTGAATAGTTCAAGCATTTTTTGTATTAAATGATGTTTTCAAATTGTTTGCAATGAAATTTTTAATTGAACACAGAAAAGTACGTTCTATGAAAAAAAATCTAAACCATATACACATAACAACAAACAAAACCTCATAAATCATCACTGTGGCGTATCACGTGATACTCAAATGATATGTTCCACGAGAATTTCCTTTGATTAAACCAAGTAAATACTGTTTAAATCTTCTATATATGATTTTACTTTAGGTCTATAATATGGCCATTATCATCATTTATATGATGGTAATCTATTCTGGTCAAGAATAGACATGTATTCGGAGAACACTTTAAGAGAAATTGTTCATTGCTCAACACATGTTATGATATGGTGCACGGACAGATACAAAATTTTCTGTTTAAGTGTTCTCCAAATATACGTCTATTATTGACCAGAATAAATTATCATCATATATGGCACCTGGTCTCACTCTCATATCGGGAGTTCGCTTCTTTTCATATGGTGGAGGTTTTTGTTTTTGTTTGCTTTGGTTCCTGTTTTATCCCGATTTTGTATGCCTTCGGTTTCTGATTTTCTGAATTATCGATTTTGTACTGTAGACAGGGATATGGTCATTATCCATATTTGTCATATAATTGATAATAATGATCATATGATAGGCCTAAAATAAATTCATATAAAGTAGATTTAGACAGTATTTACTTAGTTTAATCAAAGGGGATATCCCATGGAACATCATTTGTGTATCATGTGATACGCCACGGTGACATCATATTGAGGCCGAATGAGAGAGCTTCCATTTAAATGCCCTGTTACAATACAGCGTTCTGGACAGCGTATGGCGACGTATAAATAACTTTTGCCACACGGTGCCGAACTCTGGTGTCGGCTATACAAGATCAAAAGATAGCCACTTTCTTCTCGTTTGTCTAACGCTTAACTAACATGTAACAGCGATTGTCAAACATTTACTTAGCGTGTATATAACGGGTTTATAAGTTATAAATAGCTTATGACAACGTACCACCAGCGCATTTTTAGCTATCCCAATGTACACGGAACGCGTGCTCAACGATTGTGAAACGTTCGTATTACACTTTGATTCTGATTCAATTTGAATATCAAGAAAGAATTTTTCATTGATTGAATTTCTCAGGTGAAAGTGATTTAGTCCGGATAACAACACCATTTGCCACTTGCGTCGCATATGGCCGTCCTAAGTCGGCACCGCTTCTCCATTGGTCTCTTTGGTTCATGTGAGGTCTTTTGTTGTGTTTAATATTTCTATGTCGTATGTCTCTTGTTCGTCTCTTGTGGAGCTCGTCTTCTCTGTGTTTTCGCATCGGGTGTGTTGTTGCTGTTGGTACTACAACTGAGTCTGGCTTGATATCTGTTTCTTTCTTATGGTTCTACTCGACCGTTTTGTTCACGCCGAGAGCGCCATGCAGTCGTTAGAAACACCCTCCGTACACCTTACGAACACGTTGCGGACTACAGTATCGTCAAACTTATTTTACGAGCGTGTACGGTTCATCTAACGTATGACAGCGTGTGCATACCAACTGCGTTGCGTTTGAGTAACGATAACTGAGCATGTGATCAATCAACTCGGCACACGCTGCCAATTTTGTGCAGGGACAAAGTTTTTAGACGCAAAGAGCGTTCGTCAGCGTATATCTCCATGTGAGATCATTTTCGCAACGTCTTCATGGGGTCCCTCGAACGTGTACAACGACCATGCAGTGTGTTAGCCAGCGACCTAACACACTGTCACACGCTGCTGTCATACGGTGTAGTGTGACATAACCATGTATGAAGATGATACTCCTTAAATTTTTTCAGAAGTTTTCAGTCAGTGGAAAATTCTTTGACAGAAAGTGAACATAATCCTTGACGAATAACTGACCATCAACAGTGATACTTAATCTTCGCTTGCAATTAAATGCTTGGGAAAATGTATAGTCTATGAAAAAGCTTTTAGATCTAAATATGCACGATTGGAACAAAATTCTAATCAGTGATGCGCGAAACGGAACAGGGAATCTATATAATTGATGTTCGTCATTGCGACGTCTCCTTATTAGATGGGATCAAGCGTTAACATCTGTTCTATGTTTCTTTTTCGTTTCAATACAGGAGAGAGTATCAACGGATTTTTTCGCTCTTTTGAATGTCACTTATACCCTGTGGTACATTTGTAAGTATCTTCAGAATATTTTGGACATGTAAGTGATGAAGGTATAATGTTAAAATAAAATATATTAATGTATTTCAGGTAATATTTACATAATATTGTTAATCAATAATTTATTGCAACATGTAGCAAGTTTGAACTAGAAATCATGTATTGTTGTGACAGTTTGCACATACTCGTGATATCCAGCCAATATTCAACCTTTCATTTCAAAGTTACACAGTTATCTGAAGATATTTAATGATTTTATATATTACATCTTGTATAGTACACCTATCGTTAGGTGCAAAGTAAATGACAAATCTAAAATTTAAAAGAAAAAGCAGAAGCATGGATGAATCAAAGGCATTTACTACTGTTCTATTTCTTATGCCTTTGATTAGCAATGCAGCGGGTATGAATTTCTTAAAATTATATAAGATATCTGATTAACATTAATTTAATAACTTGATCAGGTCATATAATTTGATTTGTCTGAATAAGATTCAAAATTCTTCCTTTCGTTAAATTCAAACGTTGATAAAAACATAAAAGGTTCCAGTGAAGACCACTGTATTGAATATCTTAAAACAGGTAATGAAAATTTAAATTTTAAACCAAAAATAATCATTTTGTGATAATAATCATCAAAGAAGTACCTATATGTTATTCAGTATCAAAAATGCAATTAGAGTTATCTTTCTTTGCTATATGACCAAAGACAAAAGAACCAACTTTTTTTTAAATCAATGATTTCAATACGTAAATAAATAGAGCCGAATACCAATTTTGTGTATTTTAAAAATAATGCGACAGTATATGCACATGTTTAATGATATTACCATATGGGTAAGATATATTATAAGTTTCTCTACATTCAAACACTTTACAGGCATAAAGATTTTCTAACTTTTGTAAAATATCACAATAGCATTCCAGCAATTACAATGATTACAATATGTAATAATTATATCAAAGTTTTGTGTAATGATTTGAACATATGCATATGGGTACATTCATATGAATAGTGTGAAGGATGAAATTTATCTACATTCAAACACTTCTCAAAAAACCTGATAGATATAATCATTTCTGAATAGATATGACATATGTATGTAGGTAAAAGTCTTAACAAAATTTTCAAATGAGTTCAAAGTGAGTTGTAATTCCAGTAATAATTCGAATATTGTTGGTCACTATAGGCTTACCATTACCTTGCGAAAAAAACCGTTGGTGCCTACATTCCAATGAAAACTGAAATTTCACCTCTCGTGCACCTTCGAACCACGGTCCTTCCGCACGATACACTAGAGCTCTACCTTTGTGCCACTAATCGACATACCGATTAAGTGTTTATTACAAGGACTGAACATACAAACATTTATGTTACGAAAATTGGAAATCTTCAGCGTGGAGGTTTCTTTAAAATTCTCGTCTAGGGGAGGCTTCTGAAACGCGTGTGGTATTCCGTTAAATTGTTGAAATTATGTGTGCAAATTATTTCATTTCTCTATCGCTTTTGATATTGCACATAATTTTGTACTACAATGAGAGAAACTTACTTTTTTTCAAAAATAGATTGGTGAAATTTTTTCAATAACTTCTTATATGATAACTATGTCATAAGTTTAGAATTTCAAACTCAATAAATGGGTGAACCAATCATCCATCATTATACATCTAATGTCTTCATTGACCTTAAGTCAACTATCTTTCGTTTTGAAAATACAGCATGACAAAATGAAAACCCATTTTTCTTAAGTATGTTAAGAAACATCAGTCAAATGGCATTTCTAAGGAATGAGAAGGACAACCCGCGGCTTACAGGTTTGCGTCCACGGATACATACATATTAGATAACTTAGGTGTCCCTAAAATTTATCGATTTTAGAGACGACACATTTGTTGTAAGTAACGACCATAGGTTTTATGTCATCACACTAGCGGACAAAGCCTCAAATAATTACACATTTACTTGCAAAAAGTACTATTTCGACAGTCTAGTTAAAGAGTTGGGTTTAAATTCGACACCTGGAAATCCCACCTACACCCCAACAAACCTTTCTGCCTCTGAAATAATAGATAACCACAAATCAGCTCTTGCTTCCTTTGGCTTCGACACTACCAATTTAGATTTACCATACTTATACTGCATACCTAAAATCCAAAAGAATCCGTACAAACAACGTTTCATCGCTGGTTCCTCAAAATTGTCTACCAAATCTGTATCGATCTTACTCACCAAACTTTTATCAGAAATCAAATCTGGGCTTCAAAAATATTGTTCGACAGTATATTCTCGCAGTGGTATCAACCAGATGTGGATTTTAAAGAATTCTATGTAACTTTTAGAACATCTGAAATCCACTCATTTTAGTAGAGTCCATTAGATCAAAGCCTTTGATTTTTCGACACTTTACACTACAATTCCACATTCTAAATTGAAAGAAAGACTCGCAAAAATTATAAGTAATGCGTTTACAAGTAAGAACGGTAATCGCAAATACAAATTTATTCTTGTAAACTATGACAAAACCTACTTTGTATAAGAAAAGTCCGATTCTGAAAATACGTACACTGAAACATTATTCAGATGTTAAACTTTCTGATCGACAACATTTTTGTGGTGTTTGGAGGAAAGGTCTTCCAGCAAATTGTCGGAATTTCAATGGGGACCAATTGTGCCCCACTCCTTGCCGACATTTTCCTTTACTCGTACGAAGCTGAATTCATTTAATCTTTGGTCTCTGAAGGGAAAAGATACTTAGCTTCTGACTTCAGCTTCACTTACAGATACATAGACGATGTGTTGTCCATCAATAATCCAAAATTCGCGGATTACCTGAGCAGTATCTATCTTTCGGAGCTTGAAGTCAAAGAAACTACAGAGACAAATAATTCAGCATCCTATTTGGACATAATGTTGCCCTACGACACTGATGGTCACATGAACACCTCACTCTATGACAAACGTGACGACTTCAATTTCAGCATTACAAACTTTCCTTTTCTGAGTAGCAACATCCCTTCATCGCCTGCTTATGGCGTGTTCATATCTCAGTTGATATGCTATGCCAGAGCAAGTACCAAATATACGGATTGTTCTGAGAGCTAGGCGTCTTTCAGATAACCTTCTCAGTCAGGTATATGTTTGTAACCGACTAACATCGTCACTGAGGAAGTTCTACGGTCGATATGGGGAACTCGTCATACACTTACTCTTCCTTGGCACCTGGTCTCACTCTCATATCGGGAGTTCGCTTCTTTTCATATGGTGGAGGTTTTTGTTTGTTTGCTTTGGTTCCTGTTTTATCCTGATTTTGTATGCCTTCGGTATCTGATTTTCTGGGTTATCGATTTTGTGCTGTAAACAGGGATATGGTCATTATCCATATTTGTCATTGGTAGTAATATGCGGATGGGTATGCTACAATCAAGCCTTGTAAGGTTGAAGTTGTCGATGAACTGAAAGAGCATCAATTTCACCATGCGATTGCTTAACTTGTAAGTGCGACACCAGAAACTGCAAATTTCGTAACAACCTCGTTGATTGGATTAATTTATGTTGGTGAAACAGAAGGTCAGCGCCGAACCAGATAGTGAAACCAAATGTCAGCTCCGAACAAGAATGTGAAACCAAAGGTCAGCTCTGAACCAGAATGTGAAACCAAAGTTCAGCTTCGAACTGAAATGTAAAACCAAAGGTCAGCTCAGAACTAGAATGTTAGAATGTTAGACATCGGTCACAAATCAATAATCACTTCTTTATTGCTATTTTAACCAACCTTATAATTCTGTTTTATCTACTTGAGTCGGAATCCTGGCGAGAATACATCAACCCACAAACAATCTCAGTATAAGCATACCTTTCCGTCGCTACAGAGAGGGAGACTGGATTAAAAATCTCGACACTGCAGTGCCCTATGGATATATAATTATAATATTAGTAGCTTAGAGCACCTAGGAAGTCCCGGATGCAGATAGATACATGTAATTACCTTATTCAATAGAAAACAAAGAAGGAATCGAAATCATGGCATTCATAAATATAACAAATCTGAGATAGAAAACGTGCATATTAGGTCCATGCTGCAAATCTCTCTGTTCATAAATTATGCAATTGATTTTGAAGACGCTTAACAAATATAGTATTTGCTTCGATGACTTGGTTCCATTAATTGAATGAGTCTCTAGGCCTAAACCACATGCATACGGTAATTGTACTCTGTTTCTGTACGGAAATTACACGAAATCAACGAATATAATAAGGTTCCTCATATTCACCGATAAATATTCCTCATAATACAGACTACATGGTATCATCAAGGGCGTTTCTACTTTTCATTTATTTCAAGCTGTAAGATCAGATAAATCAGAAGAGAAAACAAACCGCCATTTCATTCAAGTAAGACTTTGTTTTTGTTTGTTTGCTTGCTTTGGTTCTTGTTTTATCCTGATTTTGTATGCCTTCGGTTTATGATTTTCTGAATTATCGATTTTGTGCTGTAGATAGGATATGGTCATTTTCAATATTTGTTATTGAAAATAAGTGGAATTGATAAATTAAATATTGGTCAAATTTTGATTCACAAACCTGTCACAGAAAAGACCTCAACATGTTTAAAAAGAAAAGAAACCCCTTGCATTTTCTATAGCTACACACCAACAGTTGCATCTTAAATTTACAATTACGACCGATTCCTGCAGAGTATTGATATAAGAAATTCTAACTACATTCATGTCATTCCTAATGTTCTTGATCGGAATTCAACTACTCTCCTTGAGGACACGAAACAAAA
Organism: Pinctada fucata; assembly: GCA_028142955.1. Taxonomy (NCBI): domain Eukaryota; kingdom Metazoa; phylum Mollusca; class Bivalvia; order Pterioida; family Pteriidae; genus Pinctada; species Pinctada fucata. The sequence continues at coordinate 31,221,907 of AP027114.1, forward strand.
AAAGAGAGAGGGGTCAATGACTCTGAGTCAAGAAATTTCACTTTTCAGTCAATGGAAACATTAAAATTCTGTTACTAGGAAGAATGCATTACTGATGCATTTCATCGTATGGGGTACCTGTAAAGTGCGAAACGAAACAAAAACGAAATGAAACGAAACAAATCGAAACGAAACGAAACGAAATAACACGAAACGAACGAAACAAAACATAAATCTTAAAGAACTTGAGAAAAATTGATGTAGATGCAGAGAAATAGCACGGATGTCAATATCTGCATATATCTGCCTTCAACCATTATTAGTTCTTGTGGCTGGAGGGTATTTTAAAGGGTTAAAGTTGACGATTAAAACATAATATATACGGTTAATAGCACTATTGCATTTTAAAGGATTAAAGGAGAGTGAACGTGATGAATAACCTCGTCAAAGGCGGAAAAAAATATTATTTAGCAGGGAGGAGTCTATATAAATAGTACAGAGGAAACGGAACTGTTCTGCTATGTGTATTTGAAAACTTTATCAGAAAAATAAGAACAAATACTGGGGGGGGGTGTTCACATTTCGTTTGAAAAAGCATAAGATTTTTTGTCCAAAGTAATCTTCCTTAGGGAAGTGGTGTAACATCATCAAATAAAACAAACTCTTTTTTTCAAATTTTCGACCGCGTGGTCTTTATCAAGAAAATTTTACAGGCACAATATAAAGTCTATGTAACGTTACATAGACTTTATATTGTGTCTGTAAAATTTTCTTGATAAGGACCACGCGGTCGAAAATTTGAAAAAAAGAGTTTGTTTTATTTGATGATAAGATTTTTTCCCTGAAATGTGCCCCCCCCCCCCCCCCCCCCCAATTTATGATCTCATAACGGTGTCGTAGCGTAGTTTTCTATCCCCTCCCCTTTATTCCTCTTGAATACATGAATGGCATTTGACATTAACTTTTTTTTAATTGTCTACTTTGACTCTTTCAAGAAACCCTCTCGGCAATAGTTACAAATGTAGAACTCTTGGATTAAGGCAATATTAAATGCTGATCTTGTCTTAAATTATTCGTTATCGGCGATTTTTTCTCTTTTTCTCATATTCCTTCAGATTTGTGTTTTGTTTCGTTTCGTTTCGACCCCATCGTATGAACCCCCTGGGTAGATCGTACCTCACATTACTCCTTGGGACAGTAGAAACAATTACCTTCTAACTAACAGTTCATTTTCTTGAATGTAGTAAAGCCTCCTTGTTTTTGAAAACATGACGACCTAATTATTTTCAATAACTAGATGTCGAATAGTCAAGTATTTGAAGTACCAACAAACCGAACATACATACAATTTCTAGTTTTTAATTCCAAAATACTATTGCATTTCCTGTTTATATTCATTTTCAGTACAAATACCAAACACGCCATTTATACATGCATTTTTAGCTATGAAATTAAAGCATAAACAACCTTTATTTAATTAGTCATCAATGTTCTTTTCGTTAATAACTTCTTTGTTTCAAGTCCGATTTTAATTAAACAAATCTATAAATAATTGTATCAACAATATATACATTAGTGAGGTTTACTCGAAAAATTGAATAAATAAACATTCTGATGCCACTTTGTCTGGAAATTCCCATATCACAATGCCATGAACTGTTGTTACATAAATGTAACAAATTGTGAATATGAGCGTTTTCAGCTCATTGGTTCGCGCTGAAAACGTAACTACATGTAGTACGTTTGCGGAACCAGCGAGATGGCGTATTGTAGTGTTGTACCTGCTGGCGGTAGATAAGAATGACGTCACTCTCGGACTCGCTGAAAATTCGCCGCGACGTAATTTTTCGAAAGCCTACACGCACGGCTTACTGTCGGTAAGTAGGTATGTCTGGTGGTTAGACTGGATGATGTATGGGCTGTAGTGTTTTATAGCAGCTGCTATGCTCAGTGCTTCCACTTCACAAAGAAGCCATGTGCCTTTGTGTTTCCGGAGCTTCGTGCTGAAGAAACCCGCGAGGCGAAGTTTCCCGTCACGCATCGCGTATATAGTGGCTCCTATCCCGTGCTTGCTGACGGAACCGTCCGTCACAATCCATAGTTCATCAGACTGCATGGGTAGGGTGATAGCCTTGTTTGCTGACAGGCGCGACTGCGTGTTTCTGAAGTGCGTTACCAGATCATCTGTCCATTTCACAGCGTCCTTTGATTGTAAACCGGATATCGCATTTTCAAGTGGTACTAGCAGGTTAGCACAATCGGGAATCACACGGCCAAGAATTTTGTAGGCTCCAAGAAATGTGAGGCCAGTAACGGTTTCTGGAAGCTTGCACGAAGCAAGGGTTGAGATTTTGTGTTGGCTCGCGGAGATTCTTTCCTCAGACAATGTCCATCCGAGAAAAGTAGCTGTGCAAGGGCACACTATCGTTTTTGATGCTGAGAGGCGAAGCTCACTGTTTTATAGACATTTTAAAACCCTATGCCAGTTTTCTGCGAGTTCATCGATAGTTTCTCCGCCGCAATTCAAATCATCAGCCAATTTCGCTACGCATCCGTCTTGCAAACAGTCGCCAAGAACACTGCATATCATCTCTTCAAGGGCGGTTTCAGACCCCGGCATACCCATTGCAAATCGGGTGTACATGCGAATTTCACGATACGGAGTCACTATGCCATAAAATTTTAAGGACCCGCGCGACAAAAGTATCTGGTAAAATGAACTGGTTAGATCCGATAATATATTTCCACTTGCCAATTGTTCTAAGCGTAGAATCAATATCCGGCATAAGCGACGGTTGCGACTTGCTGTAACGTCCAACGTCTTCAAATGCGGTTACAAGCCTGACTCCTCCGTTTGACTTCTTTACCAAAAATGACGGGTTAAGATATTCTACGTGGTGTTCACATCTTCGGGTTTTTTTAGAACTCCGAGAGCTTCGAGCTCATCACATTTCTGCTGAAGTGCCAGTAACTTGTCCCTTGAGTATTGAGGTAGTTTACCCTTCCTTTGCGGAGAAAGGACCGGTCCCATATTAATGCGGCATTCGAACTTCCCTGCTCCTCCGTTATATCCGCTGAACTTTGGGTCAAATACTGCATCATGAGCTGTGAGCAAGTTTTGCAACTTTTGGCGCTCTTTGTCTTGCAGTATGTTATCCAGATCAACGCTTACGGCAGAGGAATGATACTGAGGTGATCCGGTATTTCCGGTTTTTCTGCTCTGGCCCATTGTATTCAATACGAGTGGGATGGAGGTATCCTCATGCTGGTCAGCATTGTAGAATATCGGACCAGTCGTGTGAAGTTGGCATAGTTGATCGTTTTTACGGATAAGCAAGGTTCGGTAGTGTCATCTAGGAGCCTAACTTTACCACCTATAGCCTCTATTGTTCCTGGTTTAGGCCATACATAAGTAGTGCTGCGGTTAACTCTGGCTCCATAGATGATGTTGACTCGGGATGTAACTCATTCGGGATTTTGAGTTCCAAGAACGATCCGGGCCATACGACTGTTTGAGTAGGTTCAGAACGGAGGATGTACGCATGTGCTCTACGGACGTGATGTACCTTGGACGGACTGTTGTCAGAGAGATACTGAATGACTAGAGAGTCACCAATAGTCACTTGGTTTTTTGACGGACGTATGCCTACATCATTACGCTTCATGAAGGGCATACCTGCAAGTACATCTATGTCTAGGTTATTCACTACTAGGGCGTCTAGATGTAAAACGCGCTTTTCACGACACAAGGTAATATGCACTTCCCTTATGCTGTCAAGGGGGGTAACTCCATCTGCTTGAAGTGCATTCTGTCTGGTTCTAGAGATAGGGGCACCGATATACTCAGCAAATGATGCTTTAATCATGCTTACTTCGGCCCCAGAATCATTAGTAAGGTGAACGGGATGATGTTGATAAAAAACCTTGATCTGCGCGGATTTTATAGTGCTAACACATCGAGACAAGGGTAAGGGCAGTGAAGTGTCACTGTCGTCCCCGACAATATATGACGTGTCGACTTTACCAGTAGGTGCTTCTTCGTCAGAGTCCATGCTAACTATATGTCTGGCCTGAGTAGGAAACTTTCGGTCTCCTTCGGGTAAGTACTTGCACTTGCTTAAGAAGTGGTCAAATTTGGCGCGACCAGCCTGTTTACACAATGGGCATATGCGCTTGGATGGTGTGGCGATCGGCTGTTTGAACGGAACCTTTGCTTGCTTCATGAAAGCGGTGCGGAGAAATTTTGACTCTTGAGAAGTGTGGATTTCATCAAGGAGACTATCGAGGGCCTGGGATATCTCCGGCTTTATGGATGCAAGCGTTTTTGAACATAGTTCAGTGCCGTAGCGCTGTTTTACGAGGGCTGGTAAGTCTTTGTTTATAAGGCGCAGCCAGGTAAGAATCACTAGGTTCTCAAGCGGGGGTGACATTTCCTCCTCTGCTTCAGGAAGATCACCATGATGAGTAATATTACCTTCTGGTTCTAGAAGATTGTCCTCGAATAAGCTCTGGAAAAGGTCTTTTGGTCTCTCACCTGGTTCAAGGCGAATGTTGCCGAAATCGAGAAAATGACTACCTGTTTACTGCAGACCATTATGTAAGCGAATTGATTGCCAAATTGAATTTACTGAAGTTGAGTTTTTCACGATAGTGTTTCTTGACACGATAGGGCAAAAGTTGGCAATTTGCCCAAGCATTAGCTTTAAATGCATGACCTATTGAGCTGCAGTACGCCTTTGGGCCTCTGGTACAGGTTCACCATCATCGGTGAGTCCACGGAGAGGGGTGGTGGGGGTTTTCTTTAGCCACGTAAACCCATTTACTAAGAAAGAAGCAAAGTTTGCATCCAGAGAGAGTATGTACTGAAGATTTTGTCTCCATGCTTCTAACGAAGTAATAGTTTCATTTTTGGTTAGCTGCCATTGCTTACGTGCTCGTGTAGCGTTGGCCATTTCGCTGATCAGGACTAAATATGATGTTTTGTTCACAAAAAGTTCGCAGAATGCACAGCTGTTGTTCAAACTGTGTTGTTTATGCACCATGGGCAGGGGCTTAGATGTGAAAACTTACACCGACCAGAGTTACTTTGTGTATTAGCAAATTTCTGGCTTACGGAGGGGTGAGTGACGTGAAGCGCTGCAATCATTAATAACACAAATGTCCCGTATAAACAAACTGCTAAACTTTATTCAGTCTGACCCAGCGTGGTACGAAAACAAAGATGATTAATAGGAGAGTTCCTATCCAAGGGACGATAATCAAAACATGCAAACAAAGTGATTACTAATAAGTACTGTACAAAGAAGGATAACTCTTATAGAAGGATAACTCTAATACTACAATTAAACCACTGGCGAAGCACATCAGATCCCATTTTCCAGAATAATTAGTGCCATTTTGAATTGTGAATGAATGGCTGTCATCATCACCAAACAAAAAATATTTACCTGATGTGTACATCAATATGTACATCGAGACAACCTCCAAATTTGACAAATTTTCATGGAGCTATTGTGAGGGGTGTTGAATACAATCAGGAGATGCTGACTCTCTACCAGGCACCATCTCTCAACTCGGAATGTGATTCATTCCGAGATTCGCAACCATTGACACTGAATAACTTCTTTGATGATTAAAATATACACTGTCATTTTTTTTCCTCAAAAATAATTTCCAACTGATCGAACCATTCAACTGCTGCCATTGATACTTTCCATAACATTCTCCTGCTCCCAAGTTTTGGAACTTTTTGGCTTGGGGAAAGGTTGTCTATAAGTTTTGGTGCTTTCAGTATAGATTATATCTTGGTTAGGATAGTAAGAGTCATAGAGAAAATTCTAATGCGGTCTTATTATTTGATCGCTTTAATAAATACCTCAAATTTCTCGTTATTAATCCGATTTGAGGATAACAATATTTTTTTGTATATCATGAACAAATATGATATAATTCTTTTATTGCTATCCACTCACATTTCTATCATTAAAATATTTTTTTGTATTACTTGGAAATATGGTAAAAACATGTCTGGAACTTCTTAATGTATCGCTATGACCATCTCCAGGGAGCTTAATTTAGAACAACATTCCCCAGTATTTTTCTAAAGTTTGAGTTATAGCTATGACGTCATAATAGTAGCGGCATATGTATATATTTCTCGTCATCAGAGAATATCTATAAATTTCTAACAGCAATGGATGCTATTGAGCTTATCGTTGCTTGTGTTCAGTAAATATAATAGTAAAGCAATCCTAAGCATATGTAATTCACCTCGGCCTGCAGTCTCGGTAAATAACATTTCCTTCGTGTCGCTATACTCCTATATCTACCTCACACAAGGTAATAGGTTGCATAATGTCATGTTTGCAAATTTGAACGAAAAATTACTTTGTTAATATGTACACAGTCCTATAGTAGTACCCTAGGCATCAAGCCATCATTTGACCGTCCATATCAACACGACACAGTCATCCGCTCTTTCGATATTGTTCAATTGTTCATTTTTATCAATTGTGTATGACATATGGCGGTTTCAAAGGCATTTGCAACAGTTCCTTTTCTTGTGTTTCTAATCAGCAATGCAAACGGTATGTACCGCATATTTTAATTTTGATTGTTTTACATAATAAAATGAATCATGTGTATACGTTGTTTAAACAGACCAGATAATGCACCTTACCTGACATTAAAGTGAATGCACTTCGTGTTCCTTAACCAAGAGTTATAGGTTAATTGAAATGAAGCTTAAATATGTTACAAATAACCATTTCCTTTTACAGCCTAACCTGGTAATGGTTAACCCTAGATATGATTATATGAAACATAAATCATTAAGCATTCAACCTTTTGAAAAACACACTTCCAGTGCCAATAATGCGTTGTTATTAAGCAGAATGTACTGTGTTAACTAAATGACAAATATGAATAATGACCATATCCCTGTCTACAGCACAAAATCGATAATTCAGAAAATCAGAAACCGAAGGTATACAAAATCAGGATAAAACAGGAACCAAAGCAAACAAACAAAAAACCTCCACCACATGAAAAGAAGCGAACTCCCGATATGGGAGTGAGACCAAGTGCCCAGGAAGAGTAAGCATCTCCTGCTTGCATGCAACATCCGACGCTTCAATTCGATAGAACTGTCACATTCGGTTACTTTCATTTCGGAAGACATAGAGTACAATCTTTTGTTGGATGGTTCAAATGGTCTATGACAGAATATCATCCACCATTCTGGAGAGTGGGGAGAGTTCCTCATATCGACCTGTGTTTATATCTGACCACGGTTTGTAAATATAAAATTGTATGTTTTGTTTGGTTGAAGAAGCAATGACAAGAATAAGCGTTTGTCTACAAATAAAGTCGCCTGTAAGATGCTAGAATATTTACAAGATGTTGGAATGTATAGTTCGGCACTGCTCGAATAGAAATTCTAATGATTTTGCCTTATCTTCTCGTCTCTGAGACTGATTAACTAATAGTCACATTTCTGTGATTATTATACTGAAAGGTTTATAAATTTTCAAGATCAAACAACATTTGCAAGATCTTAGGTCGAGCATCTAGCGGTAGATACGTCAGCTTGGTCAAGTTAGCTTTCGTTTACAAAGCTATTTATTCCTGATGGTTTAATAAAGCAGTTATTGGCTTCTGATTTCGGTCTACATTTGGCTATATCTGAACGTTTAGACGAGTTCAGCAGCCGTCAACTAAGACCTGACCAGGTCGGTTTGCCTGCGATTAGACCTCATCAAATGTCAATGATTGCATGATATAAATTTCATAAACTGGAGAGAAAAAAGATAGAAATTCCCATCATGTACCTTTATTTATGTTTGTGGTTTGTAGTTTTGTCTGATATCATTTACGTATCACTTTCTTGTAGGTTTGTTTCGCTGGTGAGTGCAGGGTGATCATGCTGGAGATCATCCCATTTTCTTTCTATGTATAAAGTCTTAATTTCATGAACGCAATTAAAAGCATTTTTTTCTATTTTCAGCTTGTGATAACAAGGATTTAAAAAGTGATGTAGTGTTCCTCCTAGACAGTTCTTCTTCAATCAATGATTCTGATTTTAAACTTACACTTAACTTTGTCAAAGACTTTGCTGATTCTGTAACTGTCAGCCCAAATGATGTCCGCATCGCTGTTGTCTTGTTTGCGTTTGGAGCATCAGTAGAATTTGATCTGAATACATATAACACAAGTGATCAGGTGAAAGCAGCTGTGGACGGTATACAGCGAACATACGGTGGATCATTCACATACATGGGTCTGCTGGAGATTCAAAATGATATATTTGGATCGAGTTCTTTCTCCAGACGAGATGTGAAACAGTCAGTAATTCTCATTACTGACGGCAGGTCCAACAATCAGGTAGCTATTTTACCATCAATCACTTACCATATTAAGTCATTATAATTTAGAAAAAATCTCAAATTAATAAAACTTTGGAATAAATACGCGATACACATAGACATACCCTCACACACACTTGCATATAAACATTTATCACGCCTCAGACAAAAATGTTGGAATCTGATTGGTCAGATCATGGTCACATGACGCCGTGAAAAAAGCCGTATCAGGCTTGTAAATCCGTATCGGGCGAGTAGTGTATAATGACGTCGTGGATTGTATGATACTGAGACCCCCACACATACAGTTAGAGGTCTTCGACGTGATAAATTCGTTACACGGTTAGTTAGTGACCTGATACGGAAAAATACATGGCTTTCGCCTCGCCCGATAAGGGTTTTCTTTTCACACCATGTATTTTTCCGTATCAGGTCACTAACTAACCGTGTAACTAATATCGTTACCCTTGTAAGACCGATCGTACCTTTCTACGCGTACGCTCTAACCCAGACGAATATTTGCATTTTTTTTTTTTTTTGCAATTGTCGACCAATCATATTGCCAACAGGTACTCTATCCGTGCAAGTAGGTCATGAATGATTACAATCAATAAAAGAAAATGAGACAAAAGATAAGCCCAAGACCATGAACAAAATTAACAAATAAATGAGACAAGACAACATCGCATGTGAATAAAACCTATAATAGGAAAGAAATCAATGCGAAGCTGGAGTCGACTTTGGTACTATAGAACATATAGTTCAATATTGACAATCTCTTGTTATAGAAATGAGAAAAATAGGGTTTTCTAGATGAATGCACACTATTCTCTGAATTATCTGCATACAAAGATGTCTTCCAAGATGCGCATTAGTCCCATCAGCAAAAGAATATTAAATGTAACGTTTACACAAGACTTTCAGAAAATCATTTCGGCATTTCATTAAGTATGATGTGGATTAACTATCTGAAATATGTGTCTGGTACATTAAACTTGCTTTTAAATTTACGTCAAGAAGGTAAAGACTTGGAACACTTCTATATTATTGAGACGCAAGAGACCCAAGGTAATAGAGAAATCACAGTAAATGGATACAGTACATTTATACATAGCATTTGGCACACGGAATCAGTATCCAGTCTTGTCTAATAACATAAAGACGATACTTATTATGATGATCAATATTTGGTTGAAAACAAAATACGCATGTAAAGGTGCTGGAACATAACTGTAGATTGTTGCAATGCATGTAGTTCGTTTGATGTCTTCAGTCGCATCATATCGCTGATAGATATGGAGACATTGTCTTTAAATATGTACATGAAGGGAGGAGATCTCCAGCAAGACCCCGTTGCAGCATCAACAGCAAAACAGCAAAAACACAAAATACGAGCACAGCACGAGACGAAAAAGAGACACACGACATGCAAACATCAAACACAAAAGACTACACATGTATGGTATCGATACAACCAAGAGGAGGTGATCTCTAAAAGAACTCGGTTGCAGCATCAACAGCAAGACATCACATCAATATAGTGCGAGTTTACAAAAACAATAAGGATACAAAAGGGACGCTCAATTGGTGCTATATGTTGCTTAAGACGGCCATCTGCCGCATGATGAACAAATAGTGTGATTATCTTGATTGAAATAGTTTCAACATTCCTTTTATCCATCTATTTTTTTTTTATTCTGAATATTACGTCACCATAAAATCAAGGACAGAAAATTCAAAACTATGCCTTCTCCGATACTAGAACAGAACCCTATTTACTTAAAAGTCATCTATTAGTTGATTTGTATGTCCAGATGTGCATCTGCCTAAAATGTATCCAATATTAAATGCATTGATAAAGCGACAAAGCTATGAAAACGTTTCATTGTGACTTTTTGATAGCGTTATAAAAGAAATCCTGAAATATTTTAGAAGCTACATTCATTTTTCATCTATCCGAAACGTGCATCTCTGGTCCATGCTGAAAATTTTTCTGTACTTAAATGATGCTATTGAATTTGAAGACGCTTAACATCTGAAGCACTTATAGAAAAATCAGCACTTTTAGTTTTATTTTGTTTGGGAAGGGAGGCTTAAATTGCCATAGAATTGTAATCGTCAATAACTTTTTCTCATATAACATAAACTCAAAGATTGCGACGAGAACTGCAGCACAAACACTGAAGGATGATGGAATCGAGATAATTACAATAGGCATTGGTGGCCACGCGGATTGGACTGAACTTACTAATATAGCAACGTCAAGGCTACACAACATCTTCTTGAATGATTTTGGAATGCTACCTACAACGCAAGATGAAGTGCTTGAAATCATCTGTCTAGGTATATTTCATATTTCAGGGGAAGGGGTGTTATCCAGTATTAGAATTAATAATATATTATTGTGTTTGTAAAGCAATATACAAAAGACAAAAAAAATCAAAATAATGACAACAATGTTGATTTCACGTCAATAAAAATCGTACTGCATTTGTTAAAAGAATTGTATTTGATTGTATACAGCTGTCTCCATTCTATTCTTACTAATGCTATGATTTCAATTTTGAAATTCATCAAGCTATGTGTTCTACAATCGAGTCTTGTTTGAGACACATCGATAAGAGAAAACCCGTATTAGCAATTGAATATTGATGTGTAGTGAAAGGTTATAAAACTATATTTGCAAGTAATTTTTCTATTCGCTTAATTTGCTTAGTCGATTATATTTGCTTTTGTTTGACTTTAAAGAACAGAGTGTACATGTTATACATAACAAAACATATTTCAACCAACGTTCCGCCATTTTGGTCCTGTTTTCGATCACATGGTATCAAGCGGGAGAATAAGGCCAAGCAAACTTTATTTTTAGTTTAGCTTTTTTTCAACAATTCCATTTAATAATCGTAGATAAATGATTGAATAAAATAAACATATATTAAAATATTTTAATTTGTTGGGTTTTTTTTTTTTAGATATATCATAAAGCTGCAAAAATAACAGTCATTGAAAATTTTAAGTCAGTATAACAGCAATGTCAGATGCTAGACTGAATATACAGTGATCCCTATGAAATCAGTGTGGACATACAAATTTCACATTCCCTTTGTCAGTACAATTGGGAAATATACCTTGTATTAATGCCTCCAACCCATGTGTGCCACTTTAAAAATGTACAGGATTTCCCTCATCAGTATAATTGTGCATTAAGAGCACAGGAAACTAAAATACCCACATATTTTTCATATTTGGTCTTGATTCCCATTGAAGTCATGTGATTACTATTAATACAGATTGGAGGAATGGAGACGACCTAGATTCAGATGAAATTTATATTTTGAGCAGGAGAATTTGGGCTTATGGTTTGGTTCTAAAAATAGCATTAAGTAAGTCATGCATTTTATTGTCTATTGTATATATTAGAGCTACACTTTCCTTCTTAGTAGGCATTGTTGGTATATTTTTGTATCAGTAGAAAGATCGTCGGTAAGATTTGTAAAAATGTGCAGTGACCCGTGAAATTTCTGCAATGCTTCGTAAGACAAAGAGCAGAGGAATTCCGATCGAATTTAGGACCCGATCGAAATGAGGGCACTCATACCGAAATATGTGGCCAAAACATCAGATGAATGCTGACTGGGTGTGTTATATATACCAATGGTGTTTGGTATAATGTAGCATGTAATGGCGATAACTTTAAGGCCGACAGGGGACTATATAAGGGGACAGGTAAACTTTCTGTCATTTCATCACTGACCGCTACAGGGTTAACATCTCTAATTTCTGATTGGATCCTTTTTAAATCCTTTTAACCCAGGCCTATCGATTTTTGATTGACAGCTTAAAACAGATGAGACTCAGGTATCTCTTTAGCATAATAAAGGATTACCTGTCGGTATTTTTTGACGTAACACGTCGCTCGCAGACGGCGTTATGTTCAAAAACGGTATACCAGGCATACCCAGCCTATTCACTTAGGTATGCATATTAATGACCCGGTGGTTGCCAACGTCGGCCTTTAATAGTGAAATGAAAAATAAAGAAATATATGCTCTCTTTTCCGAGCGCTTTTCAGCAAATAATGTCTCATCGGAGATGCTTGATGACGAAATATTAATCAAGTTAAATGTTTTGCTTTCAAAGAAGCTTTTCCCTATATTCCCCAACATTCTCATATAGGTAACTTTCGTCAATGCGCTTTTTGTTGTACTTTTTAAGTCTCGAGGAATTAGCAGCCTGTTTCACAAAAATATTTACGAAAAATTTCAAGAATTTTCGCAACTTTTGATCGCTTAGTTCTTCTTATAATCTAAAATCGCGATATTTTGTTTTTCAATTGATATAATTTATATTTTAATTTTCCCAATTTCCGATTTTGAATAAAATGCTTATTTTGCCAAAAGTCATAATTTTTCTCTTTTATCTCTTTTTTAATTTCCCTTACTGAATTAACCTTCCAGATTCATGAAACTCATGATTATCATTTAACTTTAAATGATTGTTCAGTTTAAAACCCATCATTTTAATGTAAAATTGTTCTCACTCTTTTTCTTACGTTTTCAAAAATTGCTAGGGTTTTGTCAGGTTTTTGTTTAGGCCATTTCGTTATTATTTTCTGTTTTCCGTTAAGCGAACCCACTGTTGAACAATACCTTAGTGGCCATGTTCACATAGGCCAAGGCCTGACTTAATTTCAGGTAAAATGTTGGTGAGTAAGACCGATACATATTAGTCTGCATATGAATGTTCTGATCGATTTTCCTCATACTTGGAGGGTGAAGAAAGTTATAGGGGTAGCAAATTTTATTGAATTATATAGAGACAAGTTTTTCGGCCCTTTTTTCCTTCATAATCCTTTTTAAGTTTCGAGGTAAATATCTCCCTTCAACATCGATACCTTGAGAAATGAATATCATATGTGTGATTTGTAACAAATACATGTCTCAAAACAGAAATAAAATGTTTGCAAAAATTTTTAATGTATCACCCCTGCCTGACTCTTATTTGGACCTATACTTCAGGATACTTATTTAGAGTTTAAAGGGGTTTGTTTTGTTTGCATAGTTCTATTTTCATAATTGAGATAAACATCGATTTTTAACTAAGTTGCCAGTATTTGTACAATTTTGAGCTGCAAAAAGGTCAACGGAGCCAAGTGTCTATATACTACCAATTTCCGCGAAAATGCGAAATTCAAAAAGTATGATTTAAACCAAAACTCTACACGGAGTGAATAATTGATAATGAATCAGTAGAAATTGCATGTCTGATCCAAAGTATATAATGATATTGTTTTGAAAATCCGGTATTCAAACTGAGCTCATCGCTGTAAGGCCATTTCTTGTTTCTCTTCTCTTTTGTGTCCTTTAAAGATTGAAAAACCTACCAGCAAGCCAGGGAGAAAATCAAACAAGCATATAAAACAAATTTGCAATGTCATATCCCACCCATCCTGCTACGTTTTCGGTACATTTTTGGACATAATATTTTTCACACTTTTTGGCTATATTACATGGCTTAGATTGAGGATCACGAGGGTTAAGTACCCGAAACGTGCATGTCTGGTCCAGGCTGATTTTTTTTTTCTGTTCTTAAATGATGCTATTGAATTTGAAGCGCTTAACGTTTGAACCACTTGGTGAGTGTCACAGCTGGTGGACCAGGATTCCTCGAGAGCACATGTAGCCAAGTTCGATCAACTTCGGTTGATCGTCTGTCTCTTCAGCGCATTCGAAAATTTCTGTTATAAAAAAATGTTAAAATTTCTAAAACGTGGGTCCTGTAGCATCATATCATACCAATCCTGCTTCGTTTTGGTACATCTTTGGACATAGTATTTTTCACACTCATTGGCCATATTTCATTGTTTAGATTGAGGATCACTGACGAGGGTTAAGGACCCAAATGTGCATGTCTGGTTTATGCTGAAATTTTATCTATTCTTAAATGATGCTATTGAATTTGAAGACGTTTAACATTTGAACCACTTGGTGAGTATCACTGCTGGTGGACCAGGAGTCCTCGAGGGCACATGTAGCCAAGTTCGATCAACTTCGTTTTATCGTCTGTCTCTTCAACGCATTCGAAATTTCTGTTATCAAAAAATCTTGAAATTTCTAAAACGTGGGTCCTGTAGCATCATATCCCACCTATCCTGCTACGTTTTCGGTACATTTTTGGATATTATATTTTTCACACTCTTTGTCCATATTACATTGTTTAGATTGAGGAGCACTGACGAGGGTTAAGTATCCAAAACGTGCATGTCTGGTTTATGCTGAAATTTTATCTGTTCATAAATGATGCTATTGCATTTGAAGACGTTTAAAATGTAATGTACTATAAATAACATGTGAAATCTTACAGGAACTTGTTTCATCTGAATATTAACAGATTTAAGACAACAGAAGAATGAATGTATTGAATCTATGAAGTACCTTTACATATGTACATGGAATTCAAAGAATTCAACATTTTCTCTATAATTTTTGTATAAAGTACATTAAATTTGCAAAGATTTGATCATTTTAATTTTGTTTTGTTTCATGATTATATGCTTTAAACAAAAAATCGAAAGAGCTTCTAGAACACTTGAAATCAACAAAGTTGAAAAGAATACCCTATGTAAAATCGTTTGACTTTTCGACACTTTACACCACAATTGCTAATAAGACTGTCACAAATTATAAGCAACGCGTTTACGAGTAAACACGGTAATCATAAATATAGATTCATTGTCGTTAATTATGAAAAAAAAAACTTATTTTTTAAAAGAGAAATCTGAGTCAAAAACAAAGTATACCGAATCAAATGTCATTAAGATGTTAAACGTCTTCAAATTGAATGATGTTAGATTTCCTTATCGATAACATTTTTGTGATTTTTTGGTATTCGAATGAGAACGAATTGTGCCCCGCTCCTTGCTGACATATTTTCATTCATACTATTACGAAGCTGAATTTATTCAATCCTTGATCTCTGAGGGCAAAAGACACTTTGCTCTCATTTTCAACTTCACGTTCAGATACATTGATGATCTACTCTCCATAAATAATCCAAAATGTGCAAAAAAAAAACCTTGGCGCAATCTATCTCGTTGAACTTGAAGTTAAAGAAACGACAGAGACTGTTCATTTAGCGTCCTATTTGGATAAAATGTTGTCTTTTGACGCCCATTGTAATATGAACACCTCACTCTATGACAAACGTGACGACTTCAATTTCAATATCACAAATTTTCCTTTTCTGAGTAGCAACATCCTTTCGTCACCAGCATATGGCGTTTTTATTTCTCACTTAATACGTTATGCTCGGGCAAGCTCTATATATGTACTCAGATTTGTTCTAAGAGGAAGACGGCTTTCAGTTAAAATCTCCTCAGTTAAGAATACATTTATGACCGACTAACGTCGTCCCTGAGGACGTTCTATGGTCGATATGGGGTAAGGGTAACACAAAATTACGTCCCCTTGTCCAAAGTCGTAAATGATATTCCGACGTAGACCTTTTGTACCATGACTTACCGATTTATACGTTTATCTTTCTTTGTTGGAGTTACCGATTGTAACCTTTCTACCGAATTGAAGTGGCGGGTGTTGCATGCATGCAGGAGATGCTCACTCTTCCTGGGAACCTGATCTCACTCCTTCGCTAGGAGTTCACTTCTCTTCATATGGTATTCTTTTTATTTCTGTTCCTTTGCCTTAGTTCTGGTTTTATCCTGGTTTTGTATGCCCTTGGTTACATGATTTTTCGATCAACGATTTTATTCTTCTTGATAGGGATATTTTTTCCATATTTGTCACTGAACACATTTCAAGAGAAACAAAATCTGCAAACATTTTGAGGTTTTTTAACTGCCTGATCCTTACTGTACTTTTTCTGTGCAGTAAACTAGTACTCTACTGCTGATGTGAGGAAAAAATAACCATACTTCAACGTTTAATTTTCAGCGTTGACTCAACTTTCACTTTAAACTTAATTTCAACATTGAAACAATGTCCATGTCTTAACGTTGAAACAACGTTTATGCTTCAACGTTGAAACAACGTTTATATTACAACGTTGAAACAACGTTTACATTTCAACAATGTTTACATCTCAACGTTGACACATCTTTCATTTTATACCATAATTCAACTTTGTTTCAACTTTTAAGTTCTACGTTGAATCAACGTTTATTCATTGTTGAAATGTCTGCTGGTATATTTGGCGTTACCTGTTCCTTTTGCGTCTCTTCATGTGTTCCTTCTTCTCTATCCTTTCACATTTGGTATTTCGATATTTTGCTAAATGTCCAGCAAATGAGTCCATTTGTAGACCAAATGCTTTCTTTCATCAAATGATATCTTATCAATGATGCTCGATTGCGAAATAATGGAAATGCAATTGTCCATGCTGCAAATTTATCTGTTCTTAAAAGATGCTATTGCATTTGAAGACTTTAACATTTGTGCCACTTGGTGAGTGTCACTGCTGGTGGACAAGGAATCACCAAGGGCACATATGACCAAGTTCGGTCTACTTCGGTGGATCGTTTCTTCAACGCATTCGAAAATTTCTGTTATCAAAATATCTTTAAATTTCTAAAACGTGTGTCCTGTAGCATCCTATCCCACCAATCCTGATACGTATTTTGGTACATTTTTGGACATAATAACTTTCACGCTTTTTGGTCATATTATATTGTTTAGATTGAAGGTCACTGACGAGAGTTAAGTACCCGAAACGTGCATGTCTGATCCATGTTGCATTTTCGTCTGTTCTTAATTAATGCTATTGAATTTAAAGACTTTTAACATTGGTAAATATAGGAAGAGCGTTATTGTAGACAAGACATGCAAAGAATGCGAGATAACCAGCTGAGGAAGGGGCTAAGATTTCAATGAGATACAGCTTCATTTAAGAAACTAAGAATCACATTTAGTTTAGATGATGTTTCAACACTTTTTTTCTGACTTCAAATGACAAATATGGATAATGACCATATCCCTGTATACAGCACAAAATCGATAATTCAGAAAATCAGAAACCGAAGGCATACAAAATCAGGATAAAACAGGAACTAAAGCAAACAGACAAAAACCTCCACCATATGAAAAGAAGCGAACTCCCGATAAGGGTTGAGACCAGGAGCCCAGGAAGAGTAAGCATCTCCTGCTTGCATGCAACACCCGCCACTTCAATTTGGTAGAACTGTCACATCCGGTAACTTCCATTTTGGAAGACATAGAGTACAATCTTTGGTTAGATGGTTCAAATGGTCTATGACAGAATATCAATCACCATTCTGGATAGTGGGACATCATAGTGTATGACGAGTTCCTCATATCGACCGTAGAACTTCCTCAGTGACGATGTTAGTCGGTCACATACCAAAAAACGAAGCGATCGGTGTTTTTTTTTTCTATGAATGATATATCAAAGCATTGAATGTAAACCTTTAAAGTATTTTCATTTTCAGAAATAATTGACTGTTTTTAGATCTAATTGACTTTTTATATACAATTGACTTTGTTAGGTATAATTGACTTATCTAAATAGAATTGACTTTTTAGATATTATTGACTTTTTAGATATAATTGACTTTTTTAGAAATAATTGACGTTTTATACATTATTGACGTTTTTAGGTATAATTGACTTTTTAAGATATAATTGACATTTTCAGATTTAATTAACTTCAATATTATTTCAGGATACAGTACGAGTTCTTCTACAACTGCACCTACAATGACAACGTCGGATTCCATAATACTTGGCCCGCCAGGCATTGTAGGTTGACGTACTATATCAACATGACACTGCTGCGGAAGAAACCAGAAGTCCTCAAACTCTTATGCACAAACTGAATAAAATGTTTCTCTTTTCCTTTTCCAAATGACAGAGAGCTCTAATTTCTCCCCAAGTTACTCATTTCTAGAAATTGTACAACATATTGAGAATCATATTTCATAAACCCAATTTAATTTTTGAAATCTAAAGCATTAGGGGTATAATACTCTACTTCCGGTTGTTTTTATAATAGAAAAATTAGATACCACGAAGTTGGCCGAAGATCATACATTCTCATGTCGAGTTGAGTGAAACATTAAAAGATATCAAATATCTAAAGGTATGTAAAATATGGAAGTACAGAATTTCTAGATTTTCCCCGATATTGTTTTTATATCCCTAATACCTTAATAAAGACAGTCTTTCGTGTATCTTTTGGCAAATTATGTGAGACCAACAATGCTTTAAGGCACAATATGTTGCACTGTAAACAATAAAGCCCCAACTTATACATGTTATACAAAAATCTGAAATCTGTCCTAAAGGGACGAATTATATCCCCCGCAGCATAATTTGTTTTTTGAGCAGATCCCATTTTTGCAGCTGACATTCATTTCTCCACATTGATATTCATCATATAAGGTCATAATTCATGGTTAAGGTCGTATATATTAAGTAAAAAACTAAGTATGTAAAATGTTTTATGTTATATGATAGCCTTATGGGATGATGTGATGACAAGATTTTGACATTCAACATGCATTTAAAAAATCCCAGTTAAAGGGTCATTACTCTGATATTACCATTTCGGCTGCCATCTCCTTACTTCATGTACTTAGGAATTGATTGCTTATTTTTCCCATTTTAATGGGTGTTTTGGAATTTGAAATGACAATCGTGTAGCGTAGCGAAGCGGGTTTACGCCAAATTTGTGATACGACAACTTATATTTCATATTCCAATAAAATGGCAAAAAACGAACGTTCAAATCTTATAATTACTAGACATCTTAATTCATTCCGAATTTGTACAAATATTATAGAAATTTTGAGTACATGGCGTAAGAAAATTTAAAACTCTCACGAAAAAGTCCCTAACAACAAAAATGTTGAAGCTTAAAAGAACAAACCCAGCATTAATTCTGAAAAAAACTTTGATCATTTCCCTTCTCTGAATCCCAACACATTTTACCTATTTGCACACAGTACTATATGGTGATGTAATTTGCAAGGCGATGTTTATCGAATGCAGCAGACATGACAGTTGAAAAACAAAGGAGGGGATCTCCAACAACACCAGGCAGTAGCACCCACAGCAAAACCCCAAAACACCCAATGCAAAAGCACAGAGCAAGCAAGCACAGAAAGAGACGCAAAAGGGACAAGGAACGTCAACGTACAACACAGAAACATCAAACACAAAGGACTACACGTAAACCAACGAGACCAATGGGAAACCGGTGCCGACTTAGGACGACCGGTGCCGACTTGAAAGTACAATAGGTGAAGCAGTTTGTGTTGGGATTTTCACGGACTTTCAGACAGCATTTCTTGTGTTTGTAGATCTTTTTTGTGCAGAAAAAAAAACCAATTATCAAGATCTACAGGTATTGGAATATCGGATGTAAATTACTTCTTGGGAATCGAAATACAATTGGATTGAAATGTTCCGTAAGTCCCTGATTTAAGCTTTTGATTGTATTTTCAAATTTATGCATTATTATCTATATCTATGTGTATTAGATTTATTTTGGTGTTAACAAAAAAAGGAATCTGTATTTCTAGTTTACCAATGATAATTTCTTCCGAAACACGTCAAACACAATTACTCGGCAAGTTGAATTCAACTGCCATTCACTTGTTGCAGGTCTCAAATCATGCGCGTAGCAACCGATGTATTCACAGTACTGGACTTTTATGTTTATCAGTCGACATATGGAATTATTATTATTTAAAGTTTCAATCATCAAACTTTGAAACCATTTCTCTTGTTTCTCTCATGCGTTTGGCAATTTTAGAATTTTTTGGCGATGGAGGGAAAGTAGACCTGGTCCATTTTGACATTTTATCACCTCATAGCAGAAGTTACAATAAATGCGTTGGACCAGTCAAAATGCTAAGATTCAGATAAACAAACAAATTATTATATTTACATATTATGATCTTCCATTCTGTTAAGTGTAATCAAAATCCATCCATTGGTTTTGGAGGAGTTGCGATGACAAAATTTGGCATTGAAAATTCGTGAAAACTCCAAGGGTCATAACTCAGGTCTAACTTCTTCAAGGCCAATCCCTTTCTTCATAAACATCTACATATTACCATTGTGTAATATTTCATTGAAATCCATCAATCGGTGTTAGAGGAGTTGTGATGACAAGGTTTGACATTGAAAATGCATGTAAAAATCTAAGTCTAACGGCCATAACTCATGTCTATCTTTTTCGACAGCAATCCCCTTTCTTCATGCACATCCACATATCATGATTTTTCATTGTGTAAAGTTTCGTTGAATCCATCAATTGCTTTGGGAGGAATTACGATGACAAGCTTTCGTCTACAGACAGACAGCAGGACATTTGACCATGGTGAATCAAACATCTCCCACAACTTTTTATACATCTATGAAAATATGGTATGAATATAATTTTTTCCAACACCTGCATCTGGTATTTTTGTGTAAGAACATTGTAAACATTATTGGCAAATACACTTCTGCTTTATGCACTGCAAATGGTTTAATTAATATTTGGATAATGAATCATTTATTGGATTTATCTGCAGTTCCTTCGAGATGATTTTTATTGTGTAGGCAGTTCTCCTCAGTCTAATTTGATATTATTCTTACGAAACAATGATACACATGTACGGGGACAGTAATATTTCAATCTTTAAAAATATACGGTGAATGGTATGGCTATCAGGCCTACATACGCACAATCCTCCAACTTGCCCGAATACATATATATCATTTTATTCCATATTCATACACAACAAAAAAACCTTCCTTTTTATATGTAATTATAAACATGATTGAATTACGTAAGCTCATTCGGTTGGTGACGCAAGAACTACGTAAATAGATATCAAAAGCAATGAACATTTTTACGAAAAATAAACAGTCCGCTGGCCGAAGCGAGCTCATGCTTAGTAGGTCAAGACATCTGAACATCCTTGAGACAGGGCAGGACATCAGTAAGTCTTCTCAAACGATATTTTTACAGGTCGTCATTGAAGGAAAAGGAGAACATCTGAAAAATAGCGATACTGCTGTAAAAAGGGTTGAACGTACTTTCTTGAGAAGAAAAATAGAGCGTACAGACGGAAACAATAACATTATATATTGAAACATGAATGGCAACTCTATAATTATATAAAATAAACAAATTCCACTGTATAAACGAAATTACTTAAAGGCGGTTCCACTGAAATGAATTTAAAAAAAAGCGCTCAACAAATTCAAAATAGTTCAAATAAATATGATAATACGGTAGTATATAAGAAGTGTTCCACAATCTAAGACTTTCGTATATTGTACTATGGTCACAATATAGATAATTCGACAACAAAATTTAACATTATAGATTCTGCCGGCATGGAATAAATCCAGGGTTGTACATTCTGTTGATGAAAAATACTTTCAATACTCCAAATAGAACCTAAATAAAAATAATAACTTTGTGACTTTTAACTCATCAATATAACAAAAAGCAATGGACTAAAACAATTAAAATGATATACATAATAGAAAACGTATTACTTTCAAGTCATTAATATAACTAAGATCAATGGACTAAAACAATTACAATATACAAAAATAGACATAATAGAAATAAAAACCACAGACTTTTCACAAAATCACGAACGGCAACACATAAAAACATGGGCGATAATCATATATTCAGTGCCGACTTTGGACGGCCATCCTCCGTATTAATTGTAGACGATGTGGTCGTCATTCCTGTAACATTTTGATAAAGCCTAAATACTGCACAAAATTTGGAGCCGCACGCTCTCTGCAAAGTAAATACACAAATCAAAATTTAAAAAAAATCGAAGCCCGAGGGTGTTATTGAAGCACATTTGGCTGTGTCAGAACATCATTTCAGCATTTTTAACAAAAAATGTGAATGGTGATGATTTACTATCCGAAACACGTGTCTTTTGCATTGAATTTCTTGTGAAACTTTCTTCGGGAAGTTGGAGCACTTCCATATCATTTAAATGAAACGATGTAAGTAATCTATAGTTATTACTGATTAAAAAGTGTATAAATAAGAAATTTGCATCCAACTTATTCCCCTCGGTAATGGCTCTTTAAAAACATTTGTCTTAATTAAAGTTTACTTGTAGTGAGGATCTACTATCCGACACAGGTGTCTGGTGCATTAAAATTGACTTGAATTTTTCTTCAAGAAGGTAAAGAGTTGGATCACTTCAGTTTTTATGATGTCATTTATGTGTCACTTTTTTGTGGGTTTATTTCGCTGGGTGAATACAGGGTGGTCATGCTGGAGATCATTCCCTTTTCTTCAGCATTATTATCATAATCACTTATTTCCTTTTGCAGTGTGGAACAGTTAAAATTGTTCCCCTTGATTGGATGTTTTAGGTGTATTAATATTTTCTTTACAGCTCTGTTGCCTAAAAGAAACTTTGTTTTTGCTCTTTATCAATTTGACATTATATACTAGTATCATTATTATTTTTCTTTCGAAATTTCATCCACAAATATCATGGAAATTTAAGGAGATTAACATACTACCACCATCCCTTCAATGCTTTTCTGATATAGATTTTATTTAATAATGCTACGGAATCGACCCTACAAAAATGTAGTCGCGCACTCTTTGCAAAATGTAAACATTTGAATACAAAAACAATCAAACAAGAGGGCGCTACTGAAAATCACTTTGGCTGGAAGCATCACTGGTGAGAATTTACTGTCCAAAACCTTTGACTGGTGCATTAGAATTGAACTGAAATTGAACTTAGAAGAAAGTAAAAAGTTGGAACATTTCCGTATTATTAGTATGAAAATACATAATTATGTTCTTCCTCAATCAATAAATTATTGACTGTTGCTTCAGAAATAATCTTACATATAATCTTATTGTGTTTATCAGTCTTTCACCTCGGCAAAAAGTTTGTCAACTCATCTGGTTACCTGTACATCTGATGATTAATTGCCTCATTTTTAAAAGAAAATAGGATTACGCATGTATATAATAAAGTAAAAAGGCGCGCCAATCCTACAAGCATTTATCTATATTGATAACAGTAATTGATTTTAGATTAAGAGATATTTACCACCTTGAAACCATGTGCGATTAGTTATATGCTGGGGACTATGTAGATTTTGTCGTGTTAAATCATCCTGTTTGGTTGGAAAATGTGGCGATCATTAAAGACTTGTCACTATCAACTTATTTATATAGCAACAAAATGGACCAACTTATCAACTTATTAAGTCGGCGTCGTGATCTAGTGGTTAGGGTGTCGAATCAGTAACTGAAAGGTTGCTGCTTCTCTAGTACTGCGCATCAGCCGAAATATATTAGTACATACTATAATGTGTAATGTCAACATGTCTTTGGTGAGCTTTGTATATAAAAGAAACTTACTAAAAGTCTTGAAATGTTCAAGTCAATACACTTTCTTCATACGACGTTTCATATATCTGGATATGTACACCACACTTCACAAAGACAAAAATGATTTATTTCCAAACTCATTTTAAAAATGGTGCTTTGGTCGAGAGGGGAAAACTTATATGAGCATATCTGAATCAGAGGGTTTTTTTTCCTCAACATAGTATAAATCATACAAATTATGGATATGTAGTGACCTGTGTATTGCTTTGTCCTTCCTCTTGGACAACATTTATGTAAGATTTGATGAGAATCTCTACAAGCAGGTTGTAGGGATCCCTTTGGGTACTAATTGGGCGCCTCTGGTGGCAGATTTATTTTTATACACGTATTTTTAGAGTTTACATATAACATTGGTAGGGTGTGCCTATATTTGTATCTATTATTATGTTTTTAATTGTGAGTTCCTTCTGTCACAATGATAGATTCAACTATACTAGTCTACTTTCTAAAAGGAATTTATCCAAAATCTTTAAAAACAAAGAAAACATGATAATTTGAAATGTTTCATTGCTACCTCTAGGTACCTGGATGATATTCGAACTATCGACAATCCTGTTTTTGAAAGGTATAAAAATCTTATTTATCCACAAGAATTAACTCTGAACAAGACAAACGTTTTACAAATTACGAAAAAACTTTTAGGTCAAGGTTTTCGCTTTCGTAAACTAAAAAAACTTTCTGGAAATTTTACAAAGAAATTATTGTCACCTTTTTTTAGAAATTGGGATCGATACAAGCTACAGAGTATATTACTTTGGATATTTCACAACCTGCATTTTTTGGTGAAGATCAAAGGTAGACAGAATGACCATCGGAATTGCGTTAGAAACATCAAATGCCTTTTAGGTCACATGGCTGTATAAGCCAATCAAATTTATAACACACCTCAGGTCACGAAAATTGACGTCAGAGCTACCACGTGTTTACCTTGAAATGTTGATAATGACAAGCATTATAAAATCGAATTTGATATCAGTATAATCTTTGAGGATAGACGAAGACATTTCAGAAAATAAGACATATGTGAAATCATTTTTATATCAAATCCGATACGATTCTGACCATGGGGGGGGGTCCTAAGAGGTAATCGTGCACCCATGTACTTAAACAGAGGGTTGTGTACATTATGTGTAGTTATTTTTCGATTTGTAAACACAAGGTATACTTTTTTGTTCTTTAAATAAAGAGTTAAGATCAGACTTCAAGACTAGATAGGTGAAAGTGTCCACAATTTTTTTATAAGAAAGAAATGTCACTTATAATTTGGTTGAAAACTGCATAAAATCTTATACAGCTGTCACACCTTAAGAGCGCATTGGAATGTATGTGTAAAATATGTGCAGAACGAACGCTTGTGGTGTCAATATATTAAAATTTCGACTCAGTTATAAATGTTTGATATTGTCTGGTCAATTCCAATCATAATTCACATGTAACACACAACAAAGACAACGTGGAATTAAAAGAAAGGGGGGGGAGGGGGGGAGGGGTGTTCTTCAACCCCCTTCCCGCCATTTTATTTCCTCTAATTAATATGGAAAGTAATGTATTTTATTGCCGTAATGATTCTATTTTTCTTGGTAACTATTCAAACATCGAATTTTGATGAAAATAAATTACAAAATAAGGCTGTAAACTCCATTAAACGAATATGTTGGGCATATCTTTAAGATTATGGGCTCGTGCAGTTAAGGGGGTAGGGGTTATGTTTTGTGAATTACGAGCTGCTATTTGATTAGATGCATTATCTTATGAGCTGTGAGTCTTGTATATATGTGTTAAAGAGAAAACAACCCAAAATTTATGAAAAAAAATTAAACACTTTTTTTTCTCAATTTTTAATTGAATTTTTCTATGTTTTCTAACTTTTACTAACGGACACCCAAATCGAGCTCATATAAATTTCAAATGTAAACAAAAATCATTGATAATGATAAATCTAGTAATAAGAAAGTTAAATGAAGATCATGTGACATATTTGATGCAAATTTGTGTTTCTTAAAACGAATAAATGAGGAAAATTAAAAGCAAGGAAAATTGTGTATTTCGCCAGCTTTTACACAATAGGGTTACCTCCGATAGCACTGTATTTCATAGAGACGGATGAACAGATTTTGTTGAAACTTGGAACATGACAAAGGTAGGTATTGATGTATATAATAACATTGTGAATTTGATTCAGATGTGAAAAGGTGAGCATCTCAAGAGCGCATTGGAATGTATGTGTAAAATATGTGCAGAACGAACGCTTGTGGTGTCAATATATTAAAATTTCGACTCAGTTATAAATGTTTGATATTGTCTGGTCAATTCCAATCATAATTCACATGTAACACATAACAAAGACAACGTGGAATTAAAAGAAAAGGGGGAGGGGTGTTCTTCAACCCCCTTCCCGCCATTTTATTTCCTCTAATTAATATGGAAAGTAATGTATTTTATTGCCGTAATGATTCTATTTTTCTTGGTAACTATTCAAACATCGAATTTTGATGAAAATAAATTACAAAATAAGGCTGTAAACTCCATTAAACGAATATGTTGGGCATATCTTTAAGATTATGGGCTCGTGCAGTTAAGGGGGTAGGGGTTATGTTTTGTGAATTACGAGCTGCTATTTGATTAGATGCATTATCTAATGAGCTGTGAGTCTTGTATATATGTTTTAAAGAGAAAACAACCCAAAATTTATGAAAAAAAATTAAACACTTTTTTTCTCAATTTTTAATTGAATTTTTCTATGTTTTCTAACTTTTACTTACGGACACCAAAATCGAGCTCATATAAATTTCAAATGTAAACAAAAAGCATTGATAATGATAAATCTAGTATTAAGAAAGTTAAATGAAGATCATGTGACATATTTGATGCAAATTTGTGTTTCTTAAAACGAATAAATGAGGAAAAATTAAAAGCAAGGAGAATTGTGTATTTCGCCAGCTTTTACACAATAGGGTTACCTCCGATAGCACTGTATTTCATGGAGACGGATGAACATATTTTGCTGAACCTTGGAACATGACAAAGGTAGGTATTGATGTATATAATAACATTGTGAATTTGATTCAGATGTGAAAAGGTGAGCATCTCAAGAGCGCATTGGAATGTATGTGTAAAATATGTGCAGAACGAACGCTTGTGGTGTCAATATATTAAACTTCCGACTCAGTTATAAATGTTTGATATTGTCTGGTCAATTCCAATCATAATTCACATGTAACACACAACAAAGACAACGTGGAATTAAAAGAAAAGGGGGAGGGGTGTTCTTCAACCCCCTTCCCGCCATTTTATTTCCTCTAATTAATATGGAAAGTAATGTATTTTATTGCCGTAATGATTCTATTTTTCTTGGTAACTATTCAAACATCGAATTTTGATGAAAATAAATTACAAAATAAGGCTGTAAACTCCATTAAACGAATATGTTGGGCATATCTTTAAGATTATGGGCTCGTGCAGTTAAGGGGGTAGGGGTTATGTTTTGTGAATTAAAAGCTGCTATTTGATTAGATGCATTATCTAATGATCTGTGAGTCTTGTATATATGTTTTAAAGAGAAAAAAACCCAAAATTTATGAAAAAAAATTAAACACTTTTTTTTCTCAATTTTTAATTGAATTTTTCTATGTTTTCTAACTTTTACCAACGGACACCAAAATCGAGCTCATATAAATTTCAAATGTAAACAAAAAGCATTGATAATGATAAATCTAGTAATAAGAAAGTTAAATGAAGATCATGTGACATATTTGATGCAAATTTGTGTTTCTTAAAACGAATAAATGAGGAAAATTAAAAGCAAGGAAAATTTTGTATTTCGCCAGCTTTTACACAATAGGGTTACCTCCGATAGCACTGTATTTCATGGAGACGGATGAACATATTTTGTTGAAACTTGGAACATGACAAAGGTAGGTATTGATGTATATAATAACATTGTGAATTTGATTCAGATGTGAAAAGGTGAGCATCTTAAGAGCGCATTGGAATGTATGTGTAAAATATGTGCAGAACGAACGCTTGTGGTGTCAATATATTAAAATTTCGACTCAGTTATAAATGTTTGATATTGTCTGGTCAATTCCAATCATAATTCACATGTAACACACAACAAAGACAACGTGGAATTAAAAGAAAAGGGGGGAGGGGTGTTCTTCAACCCCCTTCCCGCCATTTTATTTCCTCTAATTAATATGGAAAGTAATGTATTTTATTGCCGTAATGATTCTATTTTTCTTGGTAACTATTCAAACATCGAATTTTGATGAAAATAAATTACAAAATAAGGCTGTAAACTCCATTAAACGAATATGTTGGGCATATCTTTAAGATTATGGGCTCGTGCAGTTAAGGGGGTAGGGGTTATGTTTTGTGAATTACGAGCTGCTATTTGATTAGATGCATTATCTTATGAGCTGTGAGTCTTGTATATATGTTTTAAAGAGAAAACAACCCAAAATTTATGAAAAAAAATTAAACACTTTTTTTTCTCAATTTTTAATTGAATTTTTCTATGTTTTCTAACTTTTACCAACGGACACCAAAATCGAGCTCATATAAATTTCAAATGTAAACAAAAAGCATTGATAATGATAAATCTAGTAATAAGAAAGTTAAATGAAGATCATGTGACATATTTGATGCAAATTTGTGTTTCTTAAAACGAATAAATGAGGAAAATTAAAAGCAAGGAAAATTGTGTATTTCGCCAGCTTTTACACAATAGGGTTACCTCCGATAGCACTGTATTTCATGGAGACGGATGAACATATTTTGTTGAAACTTGGAACATGACAAAGGTAGGTATTGATGTATATAATAACATTGTGAATTTGATTCAGATGTGAAAAGGTGAGCATCTTAAGAGCGCATTGGAATGTATGTGTAAAATATGTGCAGAACGAACGCTTGTGGTGTCAATATATTAAAATTTCGACTCAGTTATAAATGTTTGATATTGTCTGGTCAATTCCAATCATAATTTGCAAGTAACACACAACAAAGACAACGTGGAATTAAAAGAAAAGGGGGAGGGGTGTTCTTCAACCCCCTTCCCGCCATTTTATTTCCTCTAATTAATATGGAAAGTAATGTATTTTATTGCTGTAATGATTCTATTTTTCTTGGTAACTATTCAAACATCGAATTTTGATGAAAATAAATTACAAAATAAGGCTGTAAACTCCATTAAACGAATATGTTGGGCATATCTTTAAGATTATGGGCTCGTGCAGTTAAGGGGGTAGGGGTTATGTTTTGTGAATTAAAAGCTGCTATTTGATTAGATGCATTATCTAATGATCTGTGAGTCTTGTATATATGTTTTAAAGAGAAAACAACCCAAAATTTATGAAAAAAAATTAAACACTTTTTTTTCTCAATTTTTAATTGAATTTTTCTATGTTTTCTAACTTTTACAAACGGACATCCAAATCGAGCTCATATAAATTTCAAATGTAAACAAAAAGCATTGATAATGATAAATCTAGTAATTAAAAAGTTAAATGACGATCATGTGACATATTTGATGCAAATTTGTGTTTCTTAAAACGAATAAATGAGGAAAATTAAAAGCAAGGAAAATTGTGTATTTCGCCAGCTTTTACACAATAGGGTTACCTCCGATAGCACTGTATTTCATGGAGACGGATGAACATATTTTGTTGAAACTTGGAACATGACAAAGGTAGGTATTGATGTATATAATAACATTGTGAATTTGATTCAGATGTGAAAAGGTGAGCATCTTAAGAGCGCATTGGAATGTATGTGTAAAATATGTGCAGAACGAACGCTTGTGGTGTCAATATATTAAAATTTCGACTCAGTTATAAATGTTTGATATTGTCTGGTCAATTCCAATCATAATTTGCATGTAACACACAACAAAGACAACATGGAATTAAAAGAAAAGGGGGAGGGGTGTTCTTCAACCCCCATCCCGCCATTTTATTTCCTCTAATTAATATGGAAAGTAATGTATTTTATTGCCGTAATGATTCTATTTTTCTTGGTAACTATTCAAACATCGAATTTTGATGAAAATAAATTACAAAATAAGGCTGTAAACTCCATTAAACGAATATGTTGGGCATATCTTTAAGATTATGGGCTCGTGCAGTTAAGGGGGTAGGGGTTATGTTTTGTTAATTACGAGCTGCTTTTTGATTAGATGCATTATCTTATGAGCTGTGAGTCTTGTATATATGTTTTAAAGAGAAAACAACCCAAAATTTATGAAAAAAAATTAAACACTTTTTTTTCTCAATTTTTAATTGAATTTTTCTATGTTTTCTAACTTTTACCAACGGACACCAAAATCGAGCTCATATAAATTTCAAATGTAAACAAAAAGCATTGATAATGATAAATCTAGTAATAAGAAAGTTAAATGAAGATCATGTGACATATTTGATGCAAATTTGTGTTTCTTAAAACGAATAAATGAGGAAAATTAAAAGCAAGGAAAATTGTGTATTTCGCCAGCTTTTACACAATAGGGTTACCTCCGATAGCACTGTATTTCATGGAGACGGATGAACATATTTTGTTGAAACTTGGAACATGACAAAGGTAGGTATTGATGTATATAATAACATTGTGAATTTGATTCAGATGTGAAAAGGTGAGCATCTTAAGAGCGCATTGGAATGTATGTGTAAAATATGTGCAGAACGAACGCTTGTGGTGTCAATATATTAAAATTTCGACTCAGTTATAAATGTTTGATATTGTCTGGTCAATTCCAATCATAATTTGCATGTAACACACAACAAAGACAACGTGGAATTAAAAGAAAAGGGGGGAGGGGTGTTCTTCAACCCCCTTCCCGCCATTTTATTTCCTCTAATTAATATGGAAAGTAATGTATTTTATTGCCGTAATGATTCTATTTTTCTTGGTAACTATTCAAACATCGAATTTTGATGAAAATAAATTACAAAATAAGGCTGTAAACTCCATTAAACGAATATGTTGGGCATATCTTTAAGATTATGGGCTCGTGCAGTTAAGGGGGTAGGGGTTATGTTTTGTGAATTACGAGCTGCTATTTGATTAGATGCATTATCTTATGAGCTGTGAGTCTTGTATATATGTTTTACAGAGAAAACAACCCAAAATTTATGAAAAAAAAATTAAACACTTTTTTTTCTCAATTTTTAATTGAATTTTTCTATGTTTTCTAACTTTTACTAACGGACATCCAAATCGAGCTCATATAAATTTCAAATGTAAACAAAAAGCATTGATAATGATAAATCTAGTAATAAGAAAGTTAAATGAAGATCATGTGACATATTTGATGCAAATTTGTGTTTCTTAAAACGAATAAATGAGGAAAATTAAAAGCAAGGAAAATTGTGTATTTCGCCAGCTTTTACACAATAGGGTTACCTCCGATAGCACTGTATTTCATGGAGACGGATGAACATATTTTGTTGAAACTTGGAACATGACAAAGGTAGGTATTGATGTATATAATAACATTGTGAATTTGATTCAGATGTGAAAAGGTGAGCATCTTAAGAGCGCATTGGAATGTATGTGTAAAATATGTGCAGAACGAACGCTTGTGGTGTCAATATATTAAAATTTCGACTCAGTTATAAATGTTTGATATTGTCTGGTCAATTCCAATCATAATTTACATGTAACACACAACAAAGACAACGTGGAATTAAAAGAAAAGGGGGAGGGGTGTTCTTCAACCCCCTTCCCGCCATTTTATTTCCTCTAATTAATATGGAAAGTAATGTATTTTATTGCCGTAATGATTCTATTTTTCTTGGTAACTATTCAAACATCGAATTTTGGTGAAAATAAATTACAAAATAAGGCTGTAAACTCCATTAAACGAATATGTTGGGCATATCTGTAAGATTATGGGCTCGTGCAGTTAAGGGGGTAGGGGTTATGTTTTGTGAATTACGAGCTGCTATTTGATTAGATGCATTATCTTATGAGCTGTGAGTCTTGTATATATGTTTTAAAGAGAAAACAACCCAAAATTTATGAAAAAAAATTAAACACTTTTTTTTCTCAATTTTTCATTGAATTTTTCTATGTTTTCTAACTTTTACTAACGGACACCCATATCGAGCTCATATAAATTTCAAATGTAAACAAAAAGCATTGATAATGATAAATCTAGTAATAAGAAAGTTAAATGAAGATCATGTGACATATTTGATGCAAATTTGTGTTTCTTAAAACGAATAAATGAGGAAAATTAAAAGCAAGGAAAATTGTGTATTTCGCCAGCTTTTACACAATAGGGTTACCTCCGATAGCACTGTATTTCATGGAGACGGATGAACATATTTTGTTGAAACTTGGAACATGACAAAGGTAGGTATTGATGTATATAATAACATTGTGAATTTGATTCAGATGTGAAAAGGTGAGCATCTTAAGAGCGCATTGGAATGTATGTGTAAAATATGTGCAGAACGAACGCTTGTGGTGTCAATATATTAAAATTTCGACTCAGTTATAAATGTTTGATATTGTCGGGTCAATTCCAATCATAATTCACATGTAACACACAACAAAGACAACGTGGAATTAAAAGAAAAGGGGGGAGGGGTGTTCTTCAACCCCCTTCCCGCCATTTTATTTCCTCTAATTAATATGGAAAGTAATGTATTTTATTGCCGTAATGATTCTATTTTTCTTGGTAACTATTCAAACATCGAATTTTGATGAAAATAAATTACAAAATAAGGCTGTAAACTCCATTAAACGAATATGTTGGGCATATCTGTAAGATTATGGGCTCGTGCAGTTAAGGGGGTAGGGGTTATGTTTTGTGAATTACGAGCTGCTATTTGATTAGATGCATTATCTTATGAGCTGTGAGTCTTGTATATATGTTTTAAAGAGAAAACAACCCAAAATTTATGAAAAAAAATCAAACACTTTTTTTTTCTCAATTTTTAATTGAATTTTTCTATGTTTTCTAACTTTTACTAACGGACACCCAAATCGAGCTCATATAAATTTCAAATGTAAACAAAAAGCATTGATAATGATAAATCTAGTAATAAGAAAGTTAAATGACGATCATTTGACATATTTGATGCAAATTTGTGTTTCTTAAAACTAATAAATGAGGAAAATTAAAAGCAAGGAAAATTGTGTATTTCGCCAGCTTTTACACAATAGGGTTACCTCCGATAGCACTGTATTTCATGGAGACGGATGAACATATTTTGTTGAAACTTGGAACATGACAAAGGTAGGTATTGATGTATATAATAACATTGTGAATTTGATTCAGATGTGAAAAGGTGAGCATCTTAAGAGCGCATTGGAATGTATGTGTAAAATATGTGCAGAACGAACGCTTGTGGTGTCAATATATTAAACTTTCGACTCAGTTATAAATGTTTGATATTGTCTGGTCAATTCCAATCATAATTCACATGTAACACACAACAAAGACAACGTGGAATTAAAAGAAAAGGGGGAGGGGTGTTCTTCAACCCCCTTCCCGCCATTTTATTTCCTCTAATTAATATGGAAAGTAATGTATTTTATTGCCGTAATGATTCTATTTTTCTTGGTAACTATTCAAACATCGAATTTTGATGAAAATAAATTACAAAATAAGGCTGTAAACTCCATTAAACGAATATGTTGGGCATATCTTTAAGATTATGGGCTCGTGCAGTTAAGGGGGTAGGGGTTATGTTTTGTGAATTACGAGCTGCTATTTGATTAGATGCATTATCTTATGAGCTGTGAGTCTTGTATATATGTTTTAAAGAGAAAACAACCCAAAATTTATGAAAAAAAATTAAACACTTTTTTTTCTTAATTTTTAATTGAATTTTTCTATGTTTTCTAACTTTTACTAACGGACACCCAAATCGAGCTCATATAAATTTCAAATGTAAACAAAAAGCATTGATAATGATAAATCTAGTAATAAGAAAGTTAAATGAAGATCATGTGACATATTTGATGCAAATTTGTGTTTCTTAAAACGAATAAATGAGGAAAATTAAAAGCAAGGAAAATTGTGTATTTCGCCATCTTTTACACAATAGGGTTACCTCCGATAGCACTGTATTTCATGGAGACGGATGAACATATTTTGTTGAAACTTGGAACATGACAAAGGTAGGTATTGATGTATATAATAATATTGTGAATTTGATTCAGATGTGAAAAGGTGAGCATCTTAAGAGCGCATTGGAATGTATGTGTAAAATATGTGCAGAACGAACGCTTGTGGTGTCAATATATTAAAATTTCGACTCAGTTATAAATGTTTGATATTGTCGGGTCAATTCCAATCATAATTCACATGTAACACACAACAAAGACAACGTGGAATTAAAAGAAAAGGGGGGAGGGGTGTTCTTCAACCCCCTTCCCGCCATTTTATTTCCTCTAATTAATACGGAAAGTAATGTATTTTATTGCAGTTATGATTCTATTTTTCTTGGTAACTATTCATACATCGAATTTTGATGAAAATAAATTACAAAATAAGGCTGTAAACTCCATTAAACGAATATGTTGGGCATATCTGTAAGATTATGGGCTTGTGCAGTTAAGGGGGTAGGGGTTATGTTTTGTGAATTACGAGCTGCTATTTGATTAGATGCATTATCTTATGAGCTGAGAGTCTTGTATATATGTTTTACAGAGAAAACAACCCAAAATTTATGAAAAAAAATCAAACACTTTTTTTTCTCAATTTTTAATTGAATTTTTCTATGTTTTCTAACTTTTACCAACGGACACCAAAATCGAGCTCATATAAATTTCAAATGTAAACAAAAAGCATTGATAATGATAAATCTAGTAATAAGAAAGTTAAATGAAGATCATGTGACATATTTGATGCAAATTTGTGTTTCTTAAAACGAATAAATGAGGAAAATTAAAAGCAAGGAAAATTGTGTATTTCGCCAGCTTTTACACAATAGGGTTACCTCCGATAGCACTGTATTTCATGGAGACGGATGAACATATTTTGTTGAAACTTGGAACATGACAAAGGTAGGTATTGATGTATATAATAACATTGTGAATTTGATTCAGATGTGAAAAGGTGAGCATCTTAAGGTCACATGGCTGTATAAGCCAATCAAATTTGTAACACACCTCAGGTCACGAAAATTGACGTCAGAGCTACCACGTGTTTACCTTGAAATGTTGATAATGACAAGCATTATAAAATTGAATTTGATATCAGTATAATCTTTGAGGATAGACGAAGACATTTCAGAAAATAAGACATATGTGAAATCATTTTTATATCAAATCCGATACGATTCTGACCATGGGGGGTCCTAAGAGGTAATCGTGCACGCATGTACGTAAACAGAGGGTTGTGTACATTATGTGTAGTTATTTTTCGATTTGTAAACACAAGGTATACTTTTTTTGTTCTTTAAATAAAGAGTTAAGATCAGACTTCAAGACTAGATAGGTGAAAGTGTCCACACTTTTTTATAAGAAAGAAATGTCACTTATAATTTGGTTGAAAACTGCATAAAATCTTATACAGCTGTCATACCTTTTATACCGTGGATATGATCCTGCTATCACCAGACGGACACTTGGCTTGGCACTTAATCAACCTACAGCCCTGTACCAACGCATTTTTGTCCCCCGCTTTTGCAAACTTCTTTAGAGAAGACCATCCATCCATTCTGAAAATCGGTCGGACTATTTGGGTGATACCATGCATGAACTCACTACAGCCGACAATACAGTCCGTGCTCTATTCTTATATTAATTTACATATGCATCTGTGTGTTGCTTGGGCCCCTACGTTATGCTGTTAGTTTGTATGGTCATCTTACAGTGTAGTTTTTATTTCGCACCGAAGTAGTTCACTAAATTTTAAAACGTCAAAACGTACAAAGAAAACGTAATAAAATGGTTCTCGGATTGATAAATTCGTTATATCGATATATCTATGCTTTCTAACATATTCAATTTGAAGACGTTTAACATGCATGCACTTTATAATCAAAGTAGGTGTGCGAATGTGTAGGGGATTCGAAGTAGGAGGTATGACAGAAACAGACCCTTGGTCTATAACTTATAATAGTGCATCACGTCTCAGGAGTTTTTATGTTAAGCATTGCGAAGTGTATACATAATTTTCTTCTTCGTGGAGAGAATGAATTCAGATTTATTTTTTCCATTACTTATGTAACTCTCATTACAACTTTTGAGTCTTGCAAATTCATGTTGCGAAGTTTTTTTGTTTCTATCAAGCAAGGTTTATACTGGAAAGTCAAAACTCTAGATCGTTTTTTGTTTTCAAAGAGGGATCATTCTAAACAATAATTATTAGCAATGCATGTTGTAAACGAAAGATAACTCACACAATTTATGTTATAACAAAATGCGTCACGTTTTGTTTATGTATCTACTATCAAGCAAAGACTTTCTTGACCTTATGCCATATATGCATGGCATACGGTGATATTTCTATACTTGAGTTCATGCAAGATTTATATCGCAATCAAAATTGTGTGGGAATAATCAAACACCTTTCATATCGCTGATATATAATCCTTTTGTCACCAGACAGACACTTGGCTGGGTATTGGACCAATTTACAGCATTTTACTAGGGCATTCTTAAGAATTACATTCTGACTGACTGTCATGTCAGGACTCCTAACGGGCCCTGTCCAAACCTCTTTAGAGAAGACATGGCCAGGACCACCTATCCTCTCTTAATCTCAGTCGGACTCCTCGAGTGGTGACATGCATGAGCTCGCTACAGCCAGCAGATCACGGACGTAATATCGTGCTCCTACAGTTTTTATATCCATTTACATATACATATGTGTTCCTTGGGCCCTGCGTCATGCTGTCTGTTTGTATGGTCATCTGCTACCGGCGTGGCAGATGACCTTCCAACGTGGGCGTCGATTGCCCATTGGTCTAGTTGGTTTATGTGTATTTGAATTTAAGTTGAAAAAATAAACCTATAAGGTGCTACTGAAATGAATTTTTGCGGTGTATGAAAATCGCTTTGGCTGGAAGCATCGCCATGATCACCGATGAGGATTTAATATCCAAAACACGTATCTGGTGCTTATGGATCGACCTAACAGGAAGTATTTGGAGATGCGTACTCTCTGTAAAGTAAATGCACAAATTTGAATACTAATTAAAATCAGAGGGCGCTATTGAAATTAATTTGCGGCTCCTGAAAATCACTTTAGCTTGAAGCATCACTGATGAGGATTTAATATTCGAAACACGTGTCTGGTGCATAAAAAATGGTTTGATTTTTTCTTCAAGAAGATTAAGAATTGGAACACTTCCGTATTATCAATACATAATGAAGGAATAAAGGTCTTACACAAAAGCAGAAACCAGATTCCAAAAACCACAATCGAAATGCTTACGAATCTACAAAACAAACCTTTCTCATGACTGTGAATTGAAGAAAAATCGGACAAACAAACCACTACACAAAGACAGGGAGGACAACTTATCTGATGAACTGAAGAAGACTAATATGCATCCCCGGCGAAGAGTTTGAACGGTCATTCTCGATAAAATGGCTATTAAATTGGTTTATAGTCACTTCGTACCATAACCAACTCGTACCTTGGTCACTTCGTACCCAAACTTTTCCAACTCGTACCATAACCATTCCGTACCATGACCAACTCGTACCAAAATAAAAAGTCAATTCGTACCCAGTGCGAATTCATGGGTACAACTCGTACCCAATTTTATTACAACTCGTACCATAACATACTCGTACCATAACCAACTCGTATCACACAGCATCTCGTACACATTGACATTAACTCGTACAATAACCAACTCGTACCCAATTTTATTTCAACTCGTACCATAACATACATGTACTAGTACCATAACCAACTCGTTCCACACATAATCTCATACCCATTGACATTAATATCATAACCAACTCGAATCACCTAGAATCTCGTACCCATTAACAATTACTCGAATCATAACCAACTTGTACCACACAAAATCTCGTACCCATCATAACCAACTCGAATCACCTAGAATCTCGTACCCATTAACAATTACTCGAATCATAACCGACTTGTACCACAAATAATGTCGTACCCATTGACATGAACTCTTATCACAACCAACTCGATACGAATCACCCAGAATCTCGTACCCATTAACAAACTCGATACGAATCACCCATAATCTCGTACCCATTAACATTTACTCCAATCATAGCCAACTCGAATCACTCATCGATGTAGCGTACAAATGTATATATACAACATCTTTTGAATAAACTATGAATTATTAGTTGAACTCTTTACAATGTATGATAAGTTTGGTGACGCCTAATCAATAAAAATTGATGCAAAAATCTGTCAAGGTAAAAAAAAAGTTATTTCTGGTACGAGTTTACAGAGTACAATTTACTGAGTACCATGGTACGAGTTGGTAGGGGTGGGAATTTATGCATGGTACGAGTTTATGGTACGAGTATTGGTACCATGGTACGAGTTGGTGATGGTACGAGTTTATGTATGGTACGAGTTGGTAGAATTTATGTTACGAGTTGGTCATGGTACGAAATGGTTTTGGTACGAGTTGGTAGTAAGGTATGGTACGAAGTGGCAGGTACGAATTGGTTATGGTACGAATTGACCATACCCCATTAAATTCTGTAATAATCCTCATTATGGCACCAAAATGCTATGACAAACTTTAACACGAAACTGAAAAATTAAGCTTAATCGTTCTATACCATTTTACATTTTGTGAAGTTTTTCCATGTTCATACTAAATGATTGAGATTTTTCTATGCATCCGCATTTATCATTTATAAGGTTTCAAATTATGGACTAGTTCCCCTTTTATGCAGCCATGATGTTTACGATTAGAATAAGACTGGATTGCCATTTGCCATTATATCTAGATGACAAATATGGATAATGACCATATCCCTGTATACAGCACAAAATCGATAATTCAAAAATCAGAAACCGAAGGCATACAAAATCAGGACAAAACAGGAACCAAAGCAAACAAACAAAAACATCCACCATATGAAAAGAAGCGAACTCCCGATATGGGAGTGAGACCAGGTGCCCAGGAAGAGTAAGCATCTCCTGCTTGCATGCAACACCCGTCGCTTCAATTCGGTAGAACTGTCACATCCGGTTACTTCCATTTTGGAAGATATAGAGTACAATCTTTGGTTGGATGGTTCAAATGGTCTATGACAGAATATCATCCACCATTCTTGAGAGTGGAACATCATAGTGTATGACGAGTTCCCCATATCGACCGTAGAACTTCCTCAGTGACGATGTTAGTCGGTCACAAACATATCCCTGACTGAGAAGCTTATCTGAAAGACGCCTAGCTCTCAGAACAAAATCCATATATTTGGTACTTGCTCTGGCATAGCGTATCAACTGAGATATGAACACGCCATAAGCAGGCGATGAAGGGATGTTGCTACTCAGAAAAGGAAAGTTTGTAATGCTGAAATTGAAGTCGTCACGTTTGTCATAGAGTGAGGTGTTCATGTGACCATCAGTGTCGTAGGACAACATAATGTCCAAATAGGATGCTGAATTATTTGTCTCTGTGGTTTCTTTGACTTCAAGCTCCGAAGGATAGATACTGCTCAGGTAATCCGCGAATTTTGGATTATTGATGGACAACACATCGTCTATGTATCTGTAAGTGAAGTTAAAGTCAGAAGCTAAGTATCTTTTCCCTTCAGAGACCAAGGATTGAATGAATTCAGCTTCGTACGAGTAAAGGAAAATGTCGGCAAGGAGTGGGGCACAATTGGTCCCCATTGGAATTCCGACAATTTGCTGGAAGACCTTTCCTCCAAACACCACAAAAATGTTGTCGATCAGAAAGTTTAACATCTGAATAATGTCTGTTTCAGTGTACTTATTTTCAGAATCGGACTTTTCTTTTACAAAGTAGGTTTTGTCATAGTTAACAACAATAAATTTGTATTTGCGATTACCGTTCTTGCTTGTAAATGCATTACTTATAATTTTTGCGAGTCTTTCTTTCAATTTAGAATGTGGAATTGTAGTGTAAAGTGTCGAAAAATCAAATGCTTTGATCGAATGGACTCTACGAAAATGAGTGGATTTCAGATGTTCTAAAAGTTCCTTCGAATTCTTTAAAATCCACATCTGGTTGATACCACTGCGAGAGTACACTGTCGAACAATATTTTTGAAGCCCAGATTTGATTTCAGATAAAACTTTGGTGAGTAAGATCGAAACAGATTTGGTAGAACATTTTGAGGAACCAGCGATGAAACGTTGTTTGTACGGATTCTTATGCATTTCAGGTATGCAGTACAAGTATGGTAAATCTAAATCTAAATTGGTAGTGTCGAAGCCAAAGGAAGTAAGAGCTGATTTGTGGTTATCTATTATTTCAGAGGCAGAAAGGTTTGTTGGGGTGTAAGTGGGATTTCCAGGTGTCGAATTTAAACCCAACTCTTTAACTAGACTGTCGAAATAGTACTTTTTGCAAGTAAATGTGAAATTATTTGAGGCTTTGTCCGCTGGTGTGATGACATAATGTTCTTGGAGGTAGGTGAGCTCTGTGATAACATCAGGGTCTTTAAATATAGACACGAATCTGGTGTTCACAGTTGATTTTAATCGGTTAATTCTAGATAAAAGTAACCCTCTGATTGATTTTATCCATTCGGAAAGGGTGTCGAGCTGTACATCCTCTTTCTTTGCCCAACGTCTTGCATATTCCTCACAAGAGTCCATGATAATTTTGACATTTTGGTTCCATGTAAAGGACATACTTTCTCTGTTTTTGGGACCCTTTTTTAACAATTCTCTCAACTTGTCGTTCTTGACTATACTAAGGTCACCAGTAATAACGTGTCCACAAGGAGAGTAGTTGAAATCTGATGAGGAACATTCGCAGGGAAGTTGATGTAGTGAGGGATTACTTAAATCAATACACTGCAGGAATCGTTTGTAATTGTAAATTTTAGATGCAACTGTTGGTGTGTAGCTATAGGAAATACAAGGAGTTTCTTTTCTTTTGAAATATGGTGGGATTTTTTCTGTGACAGTTTTGTGATTCAAAATTTGACCAAGATTCAAGTTGTCAATACCTTTGTTTGCAAATCTTACTTTAATGAAAGGGCGGTTTGTTTTCTCCTCTGATTTATCTGATCTAACTGCTTGAAATAAACGAAAAGTAGAAATGTCCAATATGACTCCTTCTAGTCTGTATTCTGGGGAACGTGTATCGGTATATGTGAGGTCCTTCGTATAATCGTAGATTTCGTGCAACTTCCGTAAAGGAACAGAGTATAATTTGGTACGAATATAATGCAGGCCTAGAGGCTCATTCAAAAATGGAACCAAGTCATCGAAGGAGAAACTATGTATCTCAGGCCTATTGTATTTTCGAATGCCATGACTTCGAGGTCTTCTTTGTTGTCTGTTGAATAAGCTAGTCACATTT
Source organism: Pinctada fucata (assembly GCA_028142955.1). Lineage (NCBI taxonomy): Eukaryota > Metazoa > Mollusca > Bivalvia > Pterioida > Pteriidae > Pinctada > Pinctada fucata. The sequence goes on from AP027114.1 coordinate 31,263,143, forward strand.
ACCGATTGACAACCGGGACTTGTTAAGTTTCCTATAGTGCTGATGTTATCGTTGCACCCATAGGGCGCTGCAGTGTTAAGATTTTTTATCCAGAACTCTTCTCTGTTGCGACGGAAAGGTGTGCTCAAATTGGGATTGTTTGTGGGGTGATATATTTTCTCCAGGATTCTGACTCTCATAGATAAAACCGAATGATCGGCCTGGTCAAAATGTCGGTAAAGGAGTATACTTCCTTTATTATTTATTTTTGACCGGTGTCCTGACATTCTGGTTCGGAGCTTACCTTTGGTTTCACCCACATAAATCAATCCACAAAGTGAGCACTCTATTCCGTACACAACATTAGATGTCATGCAGTTAAGGTTTTCAAAACTATGCGTGTTAAATGTTTGTTTTGTGAGATTACTTGAGAATGAAGTGTCTGTTATTAGGATGTTACAAGTTTTGCAGTTCTTCGTGCCGCACTTAGAAACTGAGCAATCGCTTGGTGAAAATTGGTGCTCTTTTAGAATATCGACCATTTCAATCTTACAGGGCTTGATTTTAATATACCCATCTGCATGTTTGTACCAAAACTCATGGTTACTACTCACTACAAAGGTCTCGTCTCTAATGTCATTTAGACTAATTCTAGGGACACCTAAGTTACCTGTTGCGTATGTGTCCGTAGACGCAACAGGTTGGGGCCTTTTTATAGTGGGCGACGCCCCAGCCACTTTGTAGGTCTCTTGTGTACTATCCATTGAAGCAAAAGACCGCCCGACAAGTGCCCTCGGGGACAATTTGTCCACCAGCAGTGACACATGGACAGTGGTAAAAATGACAAATATGGATAATGACCATATCCCTGTATACAGCACAAAATCGATAATTCAAAAATCAGAAACCGAAGGCATACAAAATCAGGACAAAACAGGAACCAAAGCAAACAAACAAAAACATCCACCATATGAAAAGAAGCGAACTCCCGATATGGGAGTGAGACCAGGTGCCCAGGAAGAGTAAGCATCTCCTGCTTGCATGCAACACCCATCGCTTCAATTCGGTAGAACTGTCACATCCGGTTACTTCCATTTTGGAAGATATAAGGAGTTTTCATAGAAAATTAAGGTTGTTTAGGTCAGAATCTTATGGCAAAAGAAGAATTTCAAATTCGATAACATATATTTCAATACCAGACTGGATCGATACTGCAAAGATCAGTGTACCTTTAAAAACAAATTTTAATCATAAACTTTCAATTGATAAGCATGTCTTATACATATTTTGTGGAATCTTAATAACATCACTAAAATCGATTATCAAATATTCCGAAATAGAACTAATGGTTTTTTCGTTTTAAATTAATATCTTGTAAACTTGACAACACCATGTATGTAAAGACTTATACGCAAATTTCGATTAAATGAAACCAACCAATAACAGGACAGTGGCCAATAATCCTTAAAGCTTAAGATATCTTCGTATCCTCCCATTTTGTGGTCTTAAAATCACCAGTAGATACAAAAAGAAAGATATGAATGTCTACATTAACCTTGTATATCTAACATTATCAAACAATTTTATATAGAATGCAGAAAATGATCTTCAATTGAAAATGTTGCAAAGATTTGTACTTGGACTTGTTATAATAATCTCCTTTTCAAGCAACGCACTTGGAAATGGTAAATCGTTATAATTTTCTGAATTCTAAACCTGAAATACATGTATTACAAATCATATTCCTATGAATAATTTATATTTGACTGGAAACTGCGATGAAATCATGATTTGTTTGGGTTATCAACTAAATGATAGACATTTAATATTGATACATATATATTAATTCTATTTCAGATCTTAAAAATTATGGCATTTTTACTATCATATACGTTTTTGATAAATCATTTCCTCCAAAGTATATATACATGTATATTAATAGGTTTTGTTTTACTACGCGTTTTGTCTTTCTTGAAAATCGTATTTATTTTTTCAAATGATTTAACGGATATTATATGTTTAATGAAATCATTATATCCTTTACTTATCGATGAATTTTTCATGAATAATTCTTATGATTTAGAGTATTTACTAAATTTATAAATTTGTATTCATTTTATGAATTTTCATCGATCCATCTCTATAATATTTACAGGATGCAATTTGACTGACGTCAAGGCAGATATAGTTTTTCTCTTGGATAGTTCAAGTTCTATCAGTGATTCAAATTTCAACATCATTCTCCAATTTGTGAAAAACATCACCCATTCTGTCAAAATAGGACCGGAGTTTGTACGTGCCTCTATTTTCAAGTATGCGTTCTATCCATCATTAGAATTTGATCTTAAGGCACATAACACCAGCAAAGACATGGATCAAGCAATAGACAGCATCCAAAAGGACTATGGTGGTACTGCTACTCATCTTGCACTAGAGACTGTTCATAATGATAGTGGAATTGTGTATGGAAATACACGACCAAACGTAAAGCATTTCCTTCTCTTAATCACCGATGGACATTCAAACAACAAGGTAGTTTTATCCCAAAAATTCATAAATGTCTTCTTCTCATTCATTTGCATGCATTGTGCGAATCAAGAAAATTTTTAACATGGTCAAAGCTAATAAGTATGGTTTTTTAACTAAACGAACAAACAAAAAATGAACTTCTTTGAAAAATTTCTGAAATCCCTTCTACATAAAACTCCATCCATGATTTTTTGTTTGATTTCTCCTGTAAATTCTTTCGCTCAGAAAATAATGAGAATTTTAAAAGGTCTCATTTAATTCAGACATATCCTCATACGGAATATATACGTGTGGAGCTCGTAAAAAAGTTCCCCGCGAGGGGTTTGACAGTAAGTGTTTTGAATATTTTTCCCTGACATTGTCGCCATAGCACTTTCTATATAGACGTGCCCTCAGACAGTGCATACATTTTACATATTTTCATTTTCGTGCGTGAACATCGACGGCGGGTGCGGCTAGCCAACAGGGGATGCTTACTCCTCCCGGGCACCTGGTCCCACCTCTAGCTTGCTAGGGGTCTGTCGATTCTCATTTTGGTGTCTATTGTGAGTGTTGTTGAGATTATCATCAGGATCTTCTTTAACTCATATGGTTTTCTTTATTCAAGGGTGCTACAAAAACTGAAGCCAGAAATCTCAGAGAGGATGGAGTAGAAATAGCAGCGATAGGAATTACCAGTGTTATTGACAAGGACGAACTGTTACATGTTGCATCTTCTAAAGATCACTTTTTCTACATAAATGACTTTAACATGTTAGAACACCTAAGTACAAAAATGCTTGGACTTCTCTGTAATAGTAGGTCCATTTTCATTTTAGTATCAGATCATTGCTTTAGGTTGAAGGGATGGAGCATTAAGATGAAAAAATATCCTAATTTATATTTTAAATATAAATTTATATTTTAATGATACTGATGAGGTAGATTAACGGAGATTGAAACCAGAAGGTGCCATTGAAATTGAGATTATGCATGAAGCACTAGATATAAATCAAGACCATTGCATAATTCTATTCTGGTTACTGATTTTACATAATAAAGCCTGTGAAATAAAAGAAATAATTATGATATTCAATACTTCTATTAGTCAATGAAAATAGGCATTTTCAAATCTTTATAGATAGCAAGTAGGGACTCAACATGTACTTTCCATATACCAGATAAACTTATTATAACATAACTAAATACGACAAAAACCTTTCAATTACAGATGAAGAGGAAGTTGACGAGAAGAAACAAGGAGTAGAGACATCTCTTATTACGATAGTCATGGAAATAGCAGTCATCACAGGATGTGGAATTGCACTGGTAGGAGGAAGCATTTGCCTTGTGCGCTTCTGCTGCTTCCGGAAACGAAAATCTGACGACGAGGAGAAGAAGAAGCTACAGTATTTGAAGGAAAGAAGCAGTACCTTCAGTACTGACAGGAGCAGCTCTCCCGGAAGTACGCTGTCTAGCAGAACACCATCGCCGACTCTTCCGGGTAATCGCGTGTCACCGTTACCATTTCCTGTCGTTACAAAGGCTAAGCCTATGCCAATGACTGAGTCTAATGCTTTTATCTTTTGATTAAATTATCGACTGTCGTCATTAGTGATGACATTGCTTGAATTGACTTCATTTATCAGTTTTATTCCAAGTACTGTGATAATAATTTCATTGATACAATATTATATTTTCCATTCATCTCGATCCAATGAATTGCTGCATAATTTCTTACTTAACATTCTAATGTCAATAGCATATTTTGTTTCTGTTCACTTTTTAAATATTGTCTTTTTCTCTACATTATTAAAAACGTTTCTCACTGTAATATTATTTTTGAGACAATCAGCAAATTATTATATCTATCTTTATGTACATATACGAGAGAAAAGCCGAAAGTTATAGTCCATTATTTTTCGTATAATGGTGAGTTTTATGAATGTTAACGGACAGACTTCCTGAAACTCTTGCGACACATTGAAAGAACTAATTAGACAATTGGATGACATAACGGTCATGTTTAACACAACTACATCGTTGAAAGTATTGATCAGTTTATGTATGTTAAACGTCTTCAAATTCAATATCATCACTTATATCGACTTTTAGTAATCCCTTAAAGCCAACCTTTTCGTAATTTAAATAACGTAATTGGCTATAATGCAATATATTATGTAAATTATCAAGTATTTATTCCCGTAACACAATATCATGTGAAATATCGAAATAAAGGGTATCTGTGAGCAATAAAGCCCCTCTGAGACAATTGGTATATTTTTATCTTTTTTGCGCTATAGATTTTTAAAGTCTGACAAGAAATCATTTATTGAATATTAATGTGACAAAAAAAGGTCCATATAAGGTACGATTTCATAATTCCGGTTAATTCCCTTACACAAGCGTATTCTGCCCCTATTAGAATGTCGGACATAAGGTCAAACATGGCTTCATCTATAACAACACTATGTGTCACAGTATTGACTTGATGATTTGTAATAAGACTACTTTATGACAAAATTATCTGAAGGAAGATTTTGGTATCGTCCTATGCTAATCCCGTCAAAGCCTTTTATTAGTTTTACATTTAAAGTCAAACATTCGTCATGATTCCGTGCAGGTTATAGGCTTACAGCTTGGTCCGTTCATGAATCGATCTGTTTGTCTTCTTTTTATACAGATATATCTTTTTATCATATTTTTAATTACTTTGCCTATCCATTGAATAACGTATCTGAAAGAAATTACGTTGTGACCTTTGGTTTATGCATTCAAAGACTTGTTTATTTTCAACTATTAGTATATCGAAGCAGTACATATACCTATCAGTTATTCAGCCTTAAAGTCGAGAAGGTAAGGCAAAATCATAAGAATTTCCAATGGAACAGTTGTGAATACCATAATAAACAATATTCTGAAGCGAAACTAGGTGCCCGGGGAAAGTCAGCGTCTCCTGTTGGCATGCAACTCCCGTCGCAACAGTACGTTCCACGAAAACATGTCAAATGCGGCGATTTTGTACAAATTGTATTTTGAAAAAAAAAAAGATTATCTATTTGCAAATATTTCAAATTTCTTTTAACGTTGGTCTGTGAATATCCATTCTACACCATTTCCTTTATTTGTGAAAACCGGATATGAAGGATATCAAAAAGATGATATTTAGAATAACACAATTATTTCACGAATATGTTTTGCTCTTTTTTATTGCTAAACAATAGATGCTTATTCGCGAAAAAAAAATTAAGAATATATCCACGAAAGGAAGTGTAGCTGATTTGTGTATCTTCTGGGTTTTTTTTCTTAAATGTTCCTTTCACATTTATTAAATATATGTCTGTTTCTTACGGGTATGCAAATTGTGTACATGAAATGCATGTTTATGCGTTACATGTACGATAAATGCACTTACTTTACCATCCGTGTCCGTAACAAAACAAAAAACATGATAACCTTAAGAATACCGTCGAGTCTCAAAGCTATCTTATCTGCTTACATGTACATTGGAGATTTTCCTTTTTATTGTAATTCTAAAATATATCAGGAAAGATAACTCCCAAACAAAAACAAAATGTACTCGAAAAACGGCATATATGTAGTGAGTGAAACTGATATCCCTACATGAAGCAGAAACAGAGGCAGAATGAACCAATCAGGTGAATCCTCTTCCCTTTGTTGTGTCGGTTATATTTCACTACATTTTCCAGCGATTCGCAGACGTGGGTGATCAAATTCCAGCCATGGTCAATCCTGCGATATTGATATTTTCTTCAAAAGAGAAACTGTCTTCACTGACCTCTTCACTTAACCGTTATATACACTGTTTACTTATTTCATTTTCTTCTCTCTATATTAATGATCAACTCCTTTAAGTCCAGAAAGAAGCGGCCCCCTTGCTTCCGTATATAGCATCTACCAAATGTTTCTTCGTAGCTCCTGTGATGCCCTTTATCTGTGCCCTTCTGAATGACAGAGAGACAATCGACACCAGATTTCAACATTAGACGCTAAAGTAGCCACCCTCCATCTTATGTATTCCTCACCAAAGTTTTGATACTTCGTCTTCTTTAAAACCATGTGCCTTTTCAACCAATCTTTCCAGGGCACTGTCACTTCTGCATCAAATACTTGCTTTGCAGACTGAGATTATAGAACAAGATCCTCTGGTGGAAACCCCATCCTACTGCCTCTTGTTGTAGAATTATTTTTATACAGTAATAAAAAAAGATATAATTTGAATCTTCAAAAGCATTTTTGGGACCTCGATATCCACATTGTAAACAGAGAATTTTGTGTATGACAAAAGCAATGCTTTGGGATTCAATATAGTAAATTGTCGCTGTCCCGGGGGTAATGTTCCTAGATTTTTATCATATGGTATTTATTATAGAATAACTGTCTTTTGGAATGTGATTATACTGTGATAACCTACAATGGATCCTGGAATTATGTTCCATAATGCGCGTTAGCGCATTATGAGAAACATAATTCCTGGATCCATTGTAGGTTATCACAGTATAATCACATTCCAAAAGACAGTTATTCTATATATTTACATTCCAGTTTTTCACGCTTTAATGACGTTAAAATACGTTTACAACTACGTTGCTAAGGCTCTGTTACTACGTACTGTCAAGGTTCAAATCAAGCCAACTTACTATGACGTCATAATTCAAATCACGCCACTGCGGTTATACTCCTATAATCACAGTGTAAATTCTATACAAATGAATGGGCATATGTAAATATTAATTTATATCTCAACGCCTCATTACGGTAGAACATCTTAAAATGTTTGGGATTTTCACTGTAGAAATTTACAAATTACCATTGGTCTCGTTGATTTATGAGTGGTCTTTTGTTTCATGTTTCTATGGTGTGAGTTGGTCTCGTTAGTTTATGAGTGGTCTTTTGTGTCTCATGTTCCTATGGTGTGAGTTTGCCTCGTTGGTTTATTTGTGGTCTACGATGTGAGTTTGTGTTCCTTGTCCCTTTTGCATCTCTTTCTGTGGGTGTCTGCTCTGTGTTTTTGCATTGGGCATTTTGGAGTTTTGCTATGGGTGCTGCAAACGAGCGTTGTTGAAGACCCACTCCTGTCTTCAATGTACATATTGTCAAGGAGGAACCTTGTCATATAACGGGCAAAAATGGAAAGTAAAGTAGTTTCATCGACTTGAAGACAGTATGTGAAACTGCACTGAGAAAGGTGCTTGGCTCCTTCTTCTTTCGGTATGATACATTCCTCGGCTAAGTACAAACACTTTTCTGACAATATATATAATAATTCCACAAATCTTGTCAATTTTGAAAAACTTTGGGTCATAAATTCTTGTATTCGTTGTTGCTTAGTCCGTTGTGTAAAAGAGAAGACCATCCTCTGGCTTTCCTAATGATCACCTCTGCAACTTTCAAATTTCGCTCTGACTCATAATCTATCGTTAGTTCATCTGGATCCAATTGCTTGTCCACCTGACTCTTGGCCTTTATTCTGAATTTATGAACCATACGTGTCTGTGTCTGAAAATCACTTAAGCTTGAAGTTCCACTAATGAAGATGAAGATAAGAAACACGTATCTATTTAATTGAAATTAATTTAAAATATTGCTCATCAGATAAGCTAGGGCATATAATAATATTTTGGATTTTCATAGTAGAAATTTACAAATTAACCCCCCCCCCCCCCCCAACTTATGGGTGAAGGATTTCGCTTTCACAATAGACCACGAAATTGAGCATGGACGAACCACCCAGCAAACTAGAGGTGGGACCTGGTACCCGAGAGGAGTAAGCATTCCCTGTTTGGCTAGCCGCAACCGCCGTCGATGTTCAGGCACGAAACTGAAAACAATATCTATGAAACGTGCACTGTCTGAGGTTATATCTATATAGAAAGTACTATGGCGACAGGAAAACACATTTAAATCACTTACTCTCAAACCCCTCGCGGGGAACTTTTTACGAGCTCCACACTCGAAGGACACAAGGGCATAAGCTCAACACTGCAATGGGCATTAGTTACATGTAACTACATGTAACTAACAGCCTTGTACCAGCGCATTCTTAAGAGTTTCACTATACTGTGATGACAGTACTGCATCACGGGTCCTGTTCAAACCTTTTTAGAGAAGACCAACTGTCCCCTCTGAATGTCGGTCGGACGCTTTTGGGTGATAATATGCATGCGCTCTCTACAGCCGTCAGAGCACGCCCCCTGTTTTCATATCCATTTACATATCGATCTGTGTGTTGCTTGGGCCCCTGCGTTATGCTGTCAGTTTGTATGGACATCTTACTGTGAGGACGTTATTTTACTGTGTGCTCTTCCATACCTCTGGGTATCCAGAAAAGTCGGAGTGATGTGCGCACATAATCCGGATAACTACATTATTCGCTACTTGGTCTCGTTGGTTTTTGTAATTGATGTTTCTATGTTTTGGTGTTCCTTGTCCCTTTTGCCTCTCTTTCAGTGCTTGTCTGCTGTGTGTTTTCGTATGTGGCGTTTTGCTGTTTTGCTGTGGGTACTGCATTTTTGGAGGTTTCCCCCTTTATTTTCTGGCAGACCTACATCTTAGTTGGCTCTGTTACCCTATTATCATTATCATTATAAAGTTCACGTGGTGTCCTACTTTGACACCAAAGTAGGTCACTAAATTTTCAAACGTCAAAACGTACAAAGAAAACGTATCAAAATAGTTCTCGGCATGATTAATTCGTTGTGGGGTTTCTTCCTGTCATACTTCCTACTGAAGGTATATATGTAGGGAATTCGTGTGACTATTTATGACAAAATACAATATATGTGACTATATTTTATGTCAACATGCAACATAATTTTCAGAGTAGAATGTATGACAGGAACAAATCCTATAACTAATTATAGTACACCACCTCTCTGAATTAAGTAGTTTTCATTAGTTAATTAGTTATAGCGCTGAGATTCTTCTGTAATTCGCGGAGAGGATTCAGATTTATTTTTTCCCATACTTATGTAACATTCATTGCCACTTTTGAGTCATGCAAATTCACGTTGCGACGGGTTTTTTTTTTCTATCAAGCAAGGTTAATACTGGAAAATCAAACCTTTGGATCGTTTTTGTATTTAAAGAGGGATCATCCTAAATTATGTTTTATAGAGTTGGAACCCTCCACATTATAAGTGTAACAGGATTCAGCTTGACTCTGAGCGCTTGTCTTCAGGTTCGTAGGATTTCTACTTCTCCAGCCACGTGACGACGAAACAGATGAAATGAAACGATGAAGATTACTACAGTTTACATACTTTATTACAGTACAAACAATTACGACGTATAAAACAACATGGAATCCTACCCCCAGCCCATACTTAGACTGCCAAACGTTCGCCTAACATCGAAAAGTAAAGTAGCGAGTCGAGAAATGACCCATAGTAGAAAGGGAGAGGAGAATGGTCCATGCAGTGTTCAACTACAAATTGGACAACCTGGTGAGATCGAACACGACTTTTTATTACTAAATTAACCACGTGACATATCTATATTTAGTACCGTGACGACATTTAAACTTCTTTCGAGAGATATATACCACACCATGTAAGGTGTCCTGACGACAAGTGATTTTTTGTGTTAATTGTCCTGGATTTTTCGTGTTTGTCCTGGATTATTTGTGTTCGTTTCGAGCGAACTCGGCAAAATTTCATACTTTTTAGACAATTAACGGACATGTAGATCATCGTGTGATACGTATCTTTGTATTAAACATTGTCAATGCATTATAAAACTGAATCAATGCTTAGATCTGTCTGCTTTTCATTAAATAAAGAGATTTCGACTTTTTTATATAAAAATCCATTTTCTCGTCGTTTAAACAGTTTAGGTTCAAATATTTTGACATGAATATCTTGTGCCAGTTCAACAGTGCTAACCATATTTTTTCTCGAGCAATAAAACGGCATTACAAGGCAGAAAACCAAAATTTAAAAAAAGATAGATGTCCTGACTTTTTTGTGTTTTGTCCTGGATTTTTTGTGTTTGCTGTCCTGGCTTTTGTATATTTCTTCACTAATCTAATAGACTTTAATTAATTTTTGGGTGATATTGCCATGGCAGTAGCTCCACTTTTATGTGAAATTTTATATTGCAAACCTTGTTTGTTACAAAAATCACTGTGTATTAGTTCTGATTTCTGTATTCAGATGTAATATGTCCTAATTTGACAGGCTTCCCGTGTAATTGATCACGAGTGTATAGTCTACTAAGTCACTAACATGTTCTTTGGATCGTTACCTCAGAATGAATAAAAAGTTATCTGTTCATGAATACATGTTAAACTAAAAGATACCAATATGTATCAGGTTAATAGTGGGTCGTGCATACACATTCCGGAAAACACACCATTTGTTGTAAATAATGCAGCAGATGACTGTTCGAAGTTGCTAGGAGCGTAGCCAGAGCAATCAAGGTCTAGACCAAATTAAAATATAGGGTGCTGGGGCGTAGCTGCCTATACGCCAGCACGCCATGGCGTGCACATCGCGCAGTTAGAAAAAAATGTGCACGAAATTTTCAGAGAGAGAGAGAGTTTCTGTGAAAATTACGGAAAATAGCCCACAAGAAGATTGTCTCCCGCCATACAATTTACACTTCAAATATCGCCATCTTCTCTAAAATTGCATTTTTTAGTAAAAATACCCATTCCTTTTGGTAACTCTTTTTGATATGCATGTTTCGGAATGAATCCTCATCAGTGGTATGATTAAATGACAAAATAATAAAAAGTATAGCGCCCACATGAAATCAGACAAGTGAGCGGCTTCAAATTTTTAGTATAACCGAGGTGTTATCAAATAAAAAATGTGGCCAACTGCTTACCTCCATTTTTTTCTGAAAATTCAGAATGGTGAGACAGGTTTTTTTTTAATTGACCTGTTCAGCGTTTGTGCATTTGACTTTATTTAAGTGAACTTTTCCCACGTCTATCAATGAGACGATTTTAAACTTGAAAGATGGATTCAAGTCACAACTTTATTTTTTGCAGTTCCTTAATATTGAGATTAACTTCTTATGAACATGTCGAAAAATAATAGTCTCACTTTTGTAAAGATGTAATCTAAAAAGCAAGGATTTGTGGTTGAAATTTTGAAAATTTTTCTCGGGGGAGGCCCCCCGAACCCCCACCTGCAGGAGGGGTGACCCCCTCCCGCACTCTCCCCCTCTCGGCGCTGTGCGCCTCGGATGAAGCCTTCGGCTTTATATGTTTTATATATTTGGCGTGCACTTCAAAAAGCTCTACGCCCCTGGGGTGGACAGAGAACAAATGCTTTGTGTCTTTTTAAAAGTATGAAAAGAGATACTGACATGTATCTGAATGTATCGAGCAAATCATTTTCACACATTCTTGACACAGTGGCGGATCCAGAAGGTCCATTGTCGGAAGGGAAAGGGGGGGGGGGTAGGCGGGACTGAAGGTACGGGGGGCCTCCCGGAAATTTTTGCGAATAATGGACGCAAATGGTGCAATCCGAGACCACTTTTAAACAACTTTACTTGATCTTAGTTTTGTTTGATATTCAAGATTAACACGATTTCATACGTACAATGTTTACAAGTTTTTATATGTATATGAAACAAATATTTCAATAATTTTGTTTTATCACAGTAGTTTAGAATTCCCCTTTCTAATTAAAATGTTCATTCATTAGTTATCCTGTTAGGAAAATCCAGTTAAGTGCATCGGCAACAGATCCCCAGGCCGGGTTAATTAGCGCAGTGGTAGCGCGCTCGCTTCTCACCTCTAAGGTCCCGGGATCGAATCTCAGATTCGGTAAAGGGTCTTACGTGGGAGGGTAGGTAGTCCCCCTCCCAGGCCCTCTGCAGGGGGTTTTTCTCCGGGTACTCCGGTTTCCTCCTGCTCCTCTCCTTGGACCCCCTCACGCCAACATCTGAGCCAACGTAAGACATTAATATAAGTTGTGTAACTTCTTTGTTAAACGTTGAAAAATAAATAAAGTTTAAAATTCTAATTAAAAATGTTGTAAATTTCCCCTCTCTGATACGGGTACCAATCCCCCAAATAGAGAGAATGTCCTTATATTAATACTTTGACTTTTTTTGTTGTTAAGGCCCATATGGTTGATTCAAGGCATGACGTGCGAAGTAGGGGATGATCAGGAGGCCTTCTGTTGTGTAGTCCGGGAGGACCTCCCTCGGATTTTTTTTTTTGAAAAAAATTATTTAAAATGGTGTACGTAATATTGAGCATATTTCCACAGATATCAATTTTATTGAAATCCATTTGTTGGTAATGCCTAGAAGTTTTATTGGCTGTTAAAAAATACTAGACTTGAAAAACATAGTTTAAAAAGTTTTGGGCGCTCTGCGGGGGGGGGGGGGGGGGGGGGGGGGCTTCGCAGACTAAAAGAAAGTGTACCATGGTTCATTCTAACGTAGAAAACCGCTCTGTAGATGTGTAAAATGCATTAGATTCCGGGGCTTTGCCCCTTGTCCTCCCTGGACCCAATTGGGGCCTCAAAGCGATCCCTACACCTCATGACTGAAAGTGCTTCCACTTGAAAGGCACTCTGGCTACCCGCCTGCCCTAGCTTGGAACGATATGAAAAACCAACCAACGTGTCCGCTTAGAGACACCGTAGTTAAGAAGGGGAAAAACAAAACAAAACAAAACAAAAAGATGTCTGCATACAAAACAAGCTTCCTCTTCGTTTAACATGTTTAAACTAAGGCATGGGTCATTTGTATAAAAGTTCAGAGTTATATGAGCCGATAATATTAAAATATTCGCTTGCCTTTCAAACCTATTGACAATTATTCTAAAATCCAAAACTAGAAAATCCAGGACAATGATATCACACAGAAAATCCAGGACTAGGTACACAAAAAAGTCAGGACATACTCAACTCTTTAAAATCTAGTGATATTCGTATATTTTTAATTGCGGTCCCAAACAGATGACTAAGACATCATAGATACATGAAAACAAACTGAAAAAATGTAAAATTGAGCATTTTATGGAGTTTAAATCAATTTTATGACACAAAAAATCCGGGACGAACACAAGAAATCCAGGACAAATAACACAAAAAATCATCCCTCGTCAGGACACCTTACATGGTGTGTATACGATAAGATTATAAATATCATCCCAGGAGAAGAATACAGGTAAATAATTACGAGGGGAATATTTGATATATAAAATCATAGTCAATCAAAATGTGTTCCTGTTTCATAAGCAATGCATGTATTAAAAGAAAGATAACTCTCACAATTCATGTCATAGCATCTACTATCAAGCTATTTAAATAAAAGCGAAAGTTTATTTATATTATGCCCCATATATACATGGTATACGGTGATATTAGTATATATTTGTTCATATCGCAATGCTACTTTACTAAAACGGTACATCCAAATTATTGAGAATTGATGAGAATTTAATATTCGAAACACGTACTGTCTGCATGGTGCATGAAAAATTGGTTTTCAAGAAATTTTCTTCAAGAAGGTATAGAGATGGAACCCTTCCGCGTTATCATTTGTTTCATGTGACTATTTATGTCAACATGCAACATAATTATCCTGCCAATTTTTACATAAAGTTCTTTTGTCATATTACATTGTTTAGACTGAGGATCACTGACGAGGGTTTAGTACCCGAAACGTGCATGTCTGGTCCATGCTGTAAATTTATCAGGTTTTAAATGATGCTATTGAATTTAAAGACGTTTAACATTTGAACTACTTGGTGAGTGTCACTGCTGGTGGACCAAGAATCCACGAGGGCACATGTAGCCAAGTTCGATCAACTTTGGTTGATCGTCTGTCTTTTCAACGCATTTGAAATTTTCTGTACAAAATTTCTTGAAATTTCTAAAACGTGGGTCCTGTAGCATCATATCCCACCCATTCTACTCCGTCTTTTGGTACATAAATTTTGGTCATATTACATTGTTTAGACTGAGGATCACTGACGACGGTTTAGTACCCGAAACGTGCATGTCTGGTCCATGCTGTAAATTTATCAGGTTTTAAATGATGCTATTGAATTTAAAGACGTTTAACATCTGATACATCTCAGTCGCATGTTGACATAGGTATAAGTAGCAACTCGACTGTGCTCTTCCATAAAATATCTTACACATAGCCCCCCCCCCCCCCCAAAAAAAAAAATTTAGTAATTTCATGCACTTTTGGGTTGTGAATTGAAAATAAAAGAAATAGCAGCAGTTCATAAACTTTGTGTCGTAAAGCATTTTGTCAATATCTGAATTTTCCTTAATAGACATTAATGCCATTGAATCTTGGTGATTGGATGATCCAGGAAGTTGTTTACTATGCCCATGCCAATCCCGTCTCTTGGATACTGTGTTATCTATATGTTGACCTGCTTTTAGAATGAAAACAAGCATATAAAGTATAAATACTTCTGTGACCTGGTACATTTACGGTTCTTGTGCACTTTTTTCTTTTAAAGGTGGGAAGATTCAAAGTCCTGTATATATTGATTTAACAAATAGTATACTTAAAATTGTACATAGGGAAATTTATCGATTTTGCAATTTTCAAGTTTGGGTGTTCCTGATCACCCTGAAGCCGTCTCTTTTTAAAATTCTCAAATTATAAGAAATAAATATATATATCTTATATACATACAATGAATACATGAAAGAAAGGAGGGTATCTCAAACAGGATGTTATACGAGGGCTGATTGATATGTTGGGAGCCTCGTATTGAAGAATTTGAAATTTATCAGACATTTTGCATTATTTTTCTACATAATCCCCTTCAGTATCTAATACACTTTTGAAACTGGTGTTTAAGGGCCTCATTACCATATTTTAAGAACTCTTCATCTTGACTGCTCAGAAAGTCATCCACTGCAAGTATGACGTCATCGCGGGTTGGTGCCAAAAATAGATGCTTTCAGTTTTGGGAATAGATGAAAGTCTGATGTAGGGAGATCATGTGAATAAGGCGGATGCTCAATCAAATTAAAACCACAATTATGAATGGCAGCCATGGTAGTAACAGACTAGTGAACAGGAACATTGTCCTGATGGAACAACACACCTATAGCGAGCTTTCCGCTGCGCTCAAGTTTAATACTTTCCAGTAACTGTGTCAGAAGTGAAGCATAGTATCCCAGCCGAAGGAAAAGTCTTTACCTTCTTTGGTCGGGGTAAGCCAGGGTACTTCCACTGTTCCGATTGTTGTTTGGCCTCTGGTGTAAAATGATGGACCCATGTTCGTCCATAGTGACAATTCTTTGAAGAAATTGACATGATCTACCTCAAAAAGGTTATGATTAGCACGCGATGAAATGCGCCTGGTGTACATCTGATCAACTGTCAGACGTCTTGGTACCGAAAGGGCCGAACGCTTTCTCATTCCAAGATCTTCAGTCAGAATGGAATGTACTCTTTCCTGTGAAATGCCAACTATACTGGCTTTATATCTTTCTGTAACTCGTCTGTCAGTCATAACAATATTAAGGACTTTATTGATCATCTCTGGAGTTACAACAGTAACAGGCCTTCCAAGACAGGGGTCATCATCAAGGCTCTGTCTGCCGCGCTTAAATTCCGCCACCCACCTTTTCACTGTAGCATATGAAGGGCCATATTTCCCTAATGTTGTTACCATATTGTTTAACCTTTTTAAATAATTTCAAAAATGTAATATTAATAATACGGACGTGTTCCAACTTTATACCTTCTTGAAGAAAATTTCAAACCAGTTTTCATGCACCAGACACGTGTTTCGAATATTAAATTATCATGAGTGATGCTTCCAGCCAAAGTGCTTTACATAAGCGGCCCAAATTCATTTCACTAGCGCCTTCTGGTTTTATTTTGAGAATTGTTCTACATTTACTTTACAGAGAGTGCGTGGCTCCAAATTTCCTGCAGGGTCGATTCAGCAGAATATCAAATGTACAATTCATGTTTAAAATAGCATTGGAGGGATGGTGCTAAAATGTTAACCTCCTTTGATTTCGATGATATTTTTTATGAAATTGGAAGTTTCCGAAATAGCGGGAAAATATAAATGATGTCATACTCTAGTATCGATAAAGGGCCAAAACAATGCTTCTTTCAGGCGACAGAGCTGGGACGAAGTAATAAATACATGTACACTGAAAATACATCAAGCATCAAACATCAACATGAAATGATAATCTTAAAATTATTAGAACAACACTAAGTTCTGAATGAAAACGATATGTCATTTGTTAGATTTATGGAGGGTATAAACTCTTAGATTTTATGTATTTCTTAGTACCAAGTCATAACTATTGTTCGCACTATTTCAACTTTTAAATGGAAATAATGATACATTTCGTAACCCACACGAACGTCATTGAAGCAGATAGAACTCGAAAGGATAATGTCTTGATTTGTCACGCTAGATTTATAAAGATGTTTATTTCACTGGGATAACAGCCTTAATGATTGTTCAAAACGTAACGAAAAAAAGATAAATAAAAGAATATGCTTGATGAAACGTTTGTTTTTAAAAATGCTTCATATAAAAAAAACACATATCTATAAATATCTTACTATGTATAGAGTTTTTTTTTCAAATATAGTACGTAACATTATGAAGAACATATCGAAATTTACTATAAAGGACTCTCTTTTTTTGTATACACTAAATGACCAGAGAAAAGTCATAATACCGTACCTGGCTGATAACATTGCTGACCGGAAAATACAAACAGAATGAAATTACATACCTTTGATACCTCAGAATGTATATAAATCCCTTATCTGCTGTACGTACCTGCCAGTCGACTATCAGGAGAGGAACTCCATCTTAACTCATCACAGAAACTTTAAAAATCAGCCTAAATGAAACTGTTACCATAAATATCGGTCTGAGGCTCAACATTTCAAAATGCCTGAATACATCGAAATGCCAAAATTGAAGCGGTATACGGCTGCCGATTTCGATGGAGTTTCAGAGATATCTACTAAGGAAAAACGGGGATGTTTTGTAAACATTACTGCAGGATTCATTTTCGTATTCTTAGCACTGATTTTAGCCCTTGCAGTAGGACTGACTGTTCATTTTGTTGAAAAAGACAAGTTGCCGACGTCAAATAATGGCGGCATGAACGAAACCGCATCACTCCTCTCCTCACCGGAAAAACTTACGCAGCAATGTATGAATATGGTGGAAGGAAGCAAAAATAAGGAAATTTGTAAGTTATTGATAAACATATCTTGATTTGTTTCAAAATATATGTAAGAGATGAAAAAAGTTGGACTTCGAATCTCATTTTTGGTGCGTGAACTTCCCACTGGTCGTAACGCATCAATTGTCTAGCTTCATGAAAAAAAATTAACACCAATCTTAATGCACAAGACACGTGTTTAGGATAGTAAATCCTTATCAGTGGTACTTAATTAAACGCCCGAAGTTTCGGAAATAGCGAAATAATATATGATATCAAATTAATAAAAGGCCAAACTAAAGCTTCTCTCAGACAACAGAGATGGAAAAAAGCAATGACCACACTTTAAACATCCTGTCACAGGGAACAACCGCTCCACATTGCAAAAGGAAATAAGTATATATAGTATTAATACGAAAGTGTAACAACTCTTTAACTTCTTGAAGAAAATGTTAAAGAAATTTTAATGCACCAGACACGTGTTTTAATGACGGATAGTAAATCCTCATCAATGGTTATTTATTAAATGCCAAAGTGATTTCAGACACAAAAAAAGTATTTCAGTAGCGCCATTTAGTTTAATTTGTTGAAATTCAATTTATGCATTTTGCAAAGAGTGCGCGGTTTCAACTTTCCTGTAGAGTCACTGTACATGTCTGAATATAAACCACCATGATGATAGCTAGAATGTGTATTCTTGTGAATGTGAAGGGAAAGTTGTGCACACGTAATCCGAATAACCACACCATTTGCTACTGACGTGACTGTTGGCCGTCCTAAGTCGGCACCGGTTGCCCAATAGTCTCGTTGGATTGTGTTTTTCTGTTATGTCTCTTTTTTGTTTTATGTTTCTATGTTGTGTTTGGTGTTCCTTGTAAGTTTTGTTTATCTTGTTGTACATGTCTGCTCTGTGTTTTTGCATGGGGTGGTCTGATGCGGGTGATGCAACTGAGTGTTGTTTGCGATCCCCTCCATTTTTCAATATATGTTTTATTGTCATTATTTCGTAAGAACTCTTCTGTTGATTAAAAGTATACATAAGGAAAGATCATGTTTTTGAAATCTGGTTTTCAATCATCACTAATATAATGATTCGATTTTTTTATGCATTAAAGCGAAAATTCAAATATTGTCACCCACGGGGAGTGAACTCTTGACAAGTTCACGTAATACATTACATCCCCTTGTCACGTGTCACACAAAAAACTGCGTCTCTGTTGAGTTATCAGACCAAAACCTCGAATAAATTACCACCAAATGAAGTGG
The DNA here is from genome assembly GCA_028142955.1 of Pinctada fucata. Classification (NCBI taxonomy): domain Eukaryota; kingdom Metazoa; phylum Mollusca; class Bivalvia; order Pterioida; family Pteriidae; genus Pinctada; species Pinctada fucata. The sequence goes on from AP027114.1 coordinate 31,282,069, forward strand.
GATGTTTGAATGAATTTACTCTTATTGGATTGCTTGTATATGAATGTATAATGAAATGTAGACTTTGATTTTGTCGTACATTCTCCCCGAGCGAAACTCAGCGGAGATACAGTCTTGTGTATGACATCCGACGAGGGAGTGTAAGGTTATACGTACACTTGTCTCGAGATGCTGAACATGAGTATCGATCGATATGATACTAGTGGTTCCATTTAGGTTCTTCTCATTCATTATTTTCTTACCTCACCTGTTCAAAATTCTGAGTCCTCATTCCGAATAATGACAAATATGGATAATGACCATATCCCTGTTTACAGCACAAAATCGATAATTCAGAAATCAGAAACCGAAGGCATACGAAATCAGGATAAAACAGGAACCAAAGCAAACAAACAAAAACCTCCACCATATGAAAAGAAGCGAACTCCCGATATGAGAGTGAGACCAGGTGCCCAGGAAGAGTAAGCATCTCCTGCTTGCATGCAACGCCCGAGATCGGTGAATAAAGTCAAACACAAAATCCAGACTCAGACCATAAAAATTCTTACAGATTCTTGGAAAAAATACAAAGCAGAAATTGTCACGAGAAAAAATAGACGGAGACAATAATATACGTCATAGATATACGAAGGACAATTTTACCTAATGAACAATCCCAGAGCAAGCATGAAATTTATTGCATTGTATTGTTAAATAATGCACGGTATTAATACATGTATGTAAAGTTATCAAAGACGGTCTTCAGAAATATTATGCGACGGCATACTCTCGAATTGGAATCCGTCTGGCGTGGATCCTCAAAAACTCAACCATGTTATAAGCATATAATCTTTCGATTTTTCCGCTCTTAAACTAGGTTGGCTTCCTTAATACGAAAACTCCTTCCTCCACAAAAATGGCATTCGTAGATATAAATACCTCGTTTTAAGAATTTAAAAACTTATTATGTCAGAAACACATTGATTCAGAACACAAGTACACTGAAGTCGACATCATCAAGATACTTGAGTTTTTGATAGACAATATTGTTGTTCTTGCTGGAGACCAAATATTCCAACAAACTGTTGGAATTCCAATTTGCACAAAATGTATTCCTCTCCCAGCTAACATATTCCTTTATCAATTCGAGGCAGAATTCATAAAGTATCTGCTTTCAAACAGGAAAAATAATCTAAGCTAGCATCACAGTTCAACTGGACTAACAGATACATTGATGACCATCAATAATCCAACCATTCAGGATTACCTTGACATCATCTATCCCGGTGAACTTAAAATCAAAAATCAATTGAGAGCAGCACTTCAGCCCCCTATGTAGACATAGTGTTATCGATCAGTGACAACGGTCATTTGAGCACATCTCTTTATGAAAAGCATGACGATTTTAATTTCACCATCACAAACTTCTTCATGTGCAGCAACATATTCCCTCTTTGCCTGCCTAGATGCCACTAAAGATGTTCTTTGGTCACTAAAAAGACTTTATTGCACATTTCGACATTTGCTTATCATGGATGGATAATTCTGTAGAACGATCTTCCATTTTATACTACTGAATCGACCCTAGACAAAAATTTATAGCAGCGCACTCTCTGCAAAGTAAATGCAAAAATTCTTATTCTAAAGTAAAACCAGAGGATGCTACCGAAATACATTTGGATGTCACTTCGGCATTTGATAAGAACAACTGATAAGGATTTCCTATCCGAAACACGTGTCTAGCTGGTGCATTAAAATTGGTTTGAAATTTTCTCCAAGAAGGTAAAGAGTTGCAACACTTCCGTAAATTGACCGTCTTTTACCTAGTATTTAGACATGCTATTGAGTGAGTGTCACTGTTGGTGGACAAGGAGTCCCCAAAGGCAAATGTAGCCAAGTACGAACGATCAACTTCGGTTGATTGTCTGTCTCTTCAACGCATTCGAAAATTTCTGTTACCAAATTTCTTGAAATTCTAAAACGTGGGTCCTGCAGCATCATATCCCACCCATCCTGCTACGTCTTTCGGTACATTTTTAAAAATATAATTTTCACACTCTTGATTTTATTACCAAAATTGTGAGTTTTACCTTATCTTAAAGATGACCAAGTATGATTTCAATATGCCAATGGTGAAATTTTCTGTGAATATAAAGAGATGGAAGAAAATGGTAGGATAAATTGTTTGTGCGATCTTGACTTTAGAATTTGACTTTCACAGTCTTCGACCATATATTTGGCCATTGTTTGGACTGAGGATACAAGTTTACGAGGGTTAAGTACCCGAAACGTGCATGTCTGGTCCAAACTACAAATTTATCTGTTCTTAAAAGATGTTATGAACTTGAAGACTTGTGACAATTGAAACTTTTAAGTGGTAAGTATAAATGATTACGGATACGATACGATACCGTTCTTGTGGGACAATATTGATATACATAATTAATTTGTTGGCAAGAATATGCAAACAATATAAAATTGCCTGACATCAAGACTTAGTTTAAACCTAGGATACTACAGAGTGTGTACGTAAATCACTTATCTCTTGTAAGTACCTACCAGTCTCTCAGGAGGAGGGGACCTCATCTTAAAATTAAAAATCAGCCTAAATGATACCATAAATACTAGTATCGGGTCCGGAGCTGACCGTTACTTAATGCCGGAATATATTGAGATGCCGACATTGAAGCGGTATACTTCAACCGACCTGAATGAAATAGAGATGTCGGAAAAAGAAAAACACGGTCAAGGATGTTTCGTGCAACTCACCACAGGATTCATTCTAATATTCTTAGCACTGATTTTAGCACTTGGTGTAGGACTGATCGTTCATTTTGTTGAGAAAGACAATTTGCAGACGTCAAATAATGGCGGCGCGAAAGAAACCGCATCACTCTCCTCGCCGGAAAAACTTACGCAGCAGTGTAAGAATATAGTGGAAGGGGACAAAAATATGGAAATTTGTAAGTTAATGATAGATACATCTGTTCCAAAATATACTTTTTATCATAAAAGATTCAAAATTAATGAGAAAAGTCGGTAGGAGTAAGATTTTACTGCAGTGTCGGGAACATTGCGTTAAGTACAGTATCGGGCTACACTTTGTCGGCGTGTCTAAATATCGTTGGAGGGATGTTACGATGCAAATGCATCTTTGTTAAGCAATCTTTTATTATTGTTCTTTTTATGAGAATATGAAATCTTTATCCAATTTCATAATCTAAATTTTAGTTTCAACACTTGAATTTTAGTATCAAAGGTACACGAGCATTAACAATGAAACAAGTATATTATCACGGACTAAATGTTACAGTAAACTGAAATATTACTTTTTTTCAGATGTGAACGTATTAGAAATTTTTCACCGTGACAGACTTCGCACTTCGGACTTCGTACTTCATACTTCGCACTTCGAACATTTTCGACTTCCTGTACTACTGGTGTCACTGTTTTCGACAATTTACTTGAACTTTACATCATAATTCAAGTGGGAAGTGCGCAGTTCGAAGTACGAAGTGCGAAGTTCGTTGTGGTGAAAAATGTCTAATCATAAGTTTCTTTCATTTATCCTCATTCAAATCCAATCTAAAATTTTCATCTTTATTTTTACATGGTTGATTGACTGTTTAACATGAATCTGACGATGTGCGTTGTTTGTTAACAATATGTTTTGGCTTGATTTGTTTGTTTATCAGTTTATTTCGTTTCGTTTTTATTTGCTTTAATTTCTCTGTTTAGTTGGGGAATTAAACGATGTGCGTTGATCGTTTACAATGTTTTGGTTTATACTTATGTTTTGGTTTGTTTTTGTTTGTTTATTATTTTGTTTCCTTGCGTTTTTATTTGCTTTGATTTGTCTGTTTGGTTTGGAGGGGGTGTAAATTACTTGCTTTTTAAAAGTCTTGCATCCCTATTCCGTAATTTAAAAGCTGCATGAAATTCGATAAACATTAAGTAAGCAAGTTACATGTTCTAATGATCATTGCAAGGTGCCCCGATCCTTCAACCAAATTAACGACCAAGACATCCAAGTTGTTGGTTTTTGACACCATGAAGAACTTTCGCTTGGTTCGAAATTTTGAATTGACCTGGTTATAAATAGACGTTTACTATTGAAAACTTCAACCTTGGTCAATTAAATAGAAGTTTCGTCAGTGGCAAACCTTTTGTATTACACGTTCCCCGCGATTGAGAATTTCATTTGTATTAATAAATTACTTTCCTTCTTGCTCTGATGTCTGAAAGGACTGTCCTATAGATGACAAATTCGAAATATATTTAAATTAATTTTGCTTAATGACTATTTCCATAGGACAGGACCTTTGTATTTTCCCTTCATCATTAGGACATCATATATTGCCGGTACTTAAATTTGATATTTTGGAATATTATCATTTCTTCCTAAAATAAAGAAGATTAACATCCTAGCAACATTTCTTTAATGTCCTTTGATCATAAATTGCATCTTATTATGCAATTGAATCGATCAAATAGGGAATTATTTACAAAAGAGTTACACAAAATTTACAAAATCAAACTAGAGGGCGCTATCAAATGAGATTTGGCTGTATCTGAAAATCTCTTTGGTTTGAAGTATTACTGATGAGGATTTACTATCCGAAACACGTGTCTGGTGCATCTAAATGTGTTTCATATTTGTTTGGTTTTTTTTTTTTTTTTTTTTGGGGGGGGGGGGGTTGCATTTCAACTAGTATTACATTAATCATGGTTAATGGAACCAAGATATTTTGCCTTGTAACCTATTTACCTTCTATTTGACGTACTTTTGAAAAAGTTTTACTCTGGTTATACATGTGGCTTATGAAGTAGTACGTATACTACTTTAATATTGGACTTCCAGGAAACAACTTACAAATAAATGCATTCCTTGTGACGAGACCTTCAAATGAAGGTACACAATTTTGATCTCGACTTTTAATCTAATTTTTCGACGGTAAGAGATAGGAATTCCCTGTTACATCATTTTTAGGTCGGAGCATGCGTGTTAATTAATTAGTATTTCATAAACACGTGGTTTCTTTTACATTTACTTCTAGTAATATCTATTTATTTACTTATCAATTTATTTATTGCCATATTTATCTATTGTTTTATTTATCTATTGTTTTATTTATTTATTTCTTATTTATTTATTTATTTATTCATTTATCCGTTGTAAAGTAGTCATTAATGCATGTTTAAAAATTTAATTTTGATATTTTATAGGACAGATGATAAAGTTTTTGTTTGTTCATTCATTAATACGAGGGCTGATTGATACGTTGTGAGCCTCGTATTGAAGAATTTTATCAGACTGATTTTGCATTATTTTTCTACATAATCCCCTTCAGTATCTATACACTTTTGCCACCGGTGTTTTAAGGGCCTCAATACCACTTTTAAAAATCAGAGAGCCATCCACTGCAAGTATGACGTCATCATCGTACTGAAAGTGGGTACCAGAAATAGAAATGCTTTCAGTTTTGGGAATAGACGAAAGTCTGATGGAGCAAGATAAAGTGAATAAGGCAGATGCTCAGTCAAATTAAAGCCACAATCATGAAGTGCAGCTATGGCAGTGACCACAGGAGCTCGATGCCAACAACCTTCAATGACACCTGCCCCTTCCCATCTCTCTCTAGTCAAAGTTAGAGGCAGATATTCTTGTGGATCATTGGCATCGAGCTCCAATGGCAGTGACAGACTTGTAAACAGGAGAATTGTCCTGATGGAACAATACACATTTAACTAGTGAGCTTTCGGCGGCGCTTCAAAAGTTTACTGCACATGTGCAATTGACTGTTTGTCCTTTTTGGGGATATCTATCAGCAGAAATTCTGCATTCCAGAAAACAGAGGCTTACACCATATCAATCACCTAAGATTTTCATACTTGTTATTTTGCCCTATTTTCTGTCCAAATACCTTTTTACATCTATGCACCAAATATCATTCATCGAAACCAAGGCATGTTTGCGGTAGAGATAAAATTGTAGATGCACTCGTTTACAAGCCGCTTTTATAATTTCAAAATAAGGTACGAAACACTTTAAAATCCAATATTGCTTGGTTCTTCTCCTTATCAAATTGGTATCTTCACAACAGAATCTTTATGTTGCTCTCGAACGCCAATGCTCTTTGTGTACACATCCCCTTATCAGAACAACTAGATAAATTTCTTTGTAAAATAGAATTGTGACAGGTTAACCTGGATTAGAATCACGATAATAAAACGTCTATAATGAAATTTGTATTGAAATTTATTTTGAAATTTACAACGACTAGTGACCATCCGTGCTTCAAACACTACTTCATTGTTGTACAGAAGATAAGAATTAAGGGGGGGGGGGGGGGTATATGTATAACTTATTTAAATACATGAAAGTATGTCAAAACCAAGAGATAAATTATTTCCAAATAAAGACTTAATTGACAATTTGATTGTTGCGAGTCCTAGTATACTTAGTAGATTTATTTGAAAATGAATTTCTGATATAAGAAAATTAATTTCTTATATTAGATATTCATTTTCTTATATGAGAAAATGAACCGAGTTTCTATTATCCAATCAGAAATTTATTTTCTCCTATAAAAATGTTTTCTTCAATCAGAAATTCATTTTCTTATATTAGATATTCATTTCCTTATATTAGAGATTGTTTTTCTTGTTAAAGATTTTTGAATTTCTAATATAAGAAAATATTTTTCTAGTACATTCATGTGTAACTTAATTGACGCTTATTGAATTTTGCTATTCAATTGAGTATTCATTGATAAATTGTTGTAAAAAAATGATACCTATTCATATCATATGGAGTAGCCTAAAAAACGTATCCATCCGTGCAGCACGCCTATAAAATTATAAGTTAACCCCACCCCACCCCACCCCCACACCCCCACATCCCCACCCCGGTTCGGGCATCGCGCCTGAGGACGAGTACGTAATTAGCACGGGGCATTTATTTATGAAAATACAGGCTCCTGTGGTTTGCTTCAAGTAAAATTTACACGAAAAAGAAATTAAAGTCTTTATTAAGTCCAAATTGTCGAGGCAGCGTCACATACAGTTTCAAATCTTATTTTCATATTTCCTAAATTATCATTCAATACAATAGGAGAAAATAGGTCGTATGAAAAGGAAAATAGTTTGACGTTATTAGCAACTTCTAAGAAGTGATGTGGAGCAGCCTCCATCGTTTAACCCCATCTCTTCTCCTTAATATGAAAAAAAAACAAACAAACAAACAAAACAAAACAAAACAAAAAAGAACAAAACAAAACAAAAAAAAAAAGAAAAAAAAAAATAAATAAATAAGGGAAAGAAACATACAGAATATGATTCTTTCAACAGGTAATGCCTGCCCTGCTAGCAGTCCATGTCCAAATATAGCTACGACGACATCATCTTCAAAATCAAGTCGGACAACTTCTTCGCCACGACCATTACAAAATGAAGATTACACAAGATTACCTAAAAGTCTGAGACCTTTGACTTATGACCTTGAAATTCAGCCGAATCTCTATGGCAACGACCCGACTTCTTTCACATTCAATGGAAAAGTGAAAATAAAAATTTCGTGTTTAGAGGCAACGAAGAATGTTACCCTCCACGCTAAGAATCTGACAATCGATCAAAATTTGGTCAAATTCGAACCAGAAGTGCCAGGTGATCCCAGTTATGGAAAAGCTTCGTTCGTTTCTATGGAAACCGATAAAGAGCGGGAATTTCAAATTTTCAAACTGTCAGAAGACCTTATCAAGGGGAAGAACTACATGTTAGAATTAGTGTTCTCAGGACCTTTAACAACTGATCTGAAAGGATTATACTTGAGTTCATACAGCGAAAACGGAGTTACGAAGTAAGTATATTCAGATATTTCATTCTATATTTTTCTAGAACTGTGTGTTCTCGGAACCTTGTCTCTTTGTTCCTTCACGCATTTATTGCATTGGCTCATTAATTTTGAAATTCATATTGAAAAAAATCACAAAAATAAAAAAAAAGGAAAAAAAAAGATGAACTTTAAGAAAGAAAAACTTCAAACAAGAAGAAGAAGAAGAAGAAGCGAAGAACAAAAAACAAAAACAAAAACGAACGAATGAGTGAATATAACTGAGTTTTCTTCTAACGTACACATATTCAGTGTCAGCTACATATATATGGATCTTTTTTTTTTGTCGGCCCTGTGGTCTAGTGGATAGGGCGTCGGTACAGGGATCGAAAGGTTGCTGGTTCGAGCCTCACTAGGACCACGGGTCGGTCGACATTTACTTAAGCCCCTGTCACACTGTTGCGAGTTCGAGCTACGAGTTGTGGCGAGTAACAACTCGCCACAACTCGTCATTTGTCGCATGGAACTCGTACAGATGTCTTCACATGTCGAAGGAATGTCGCCTCATGTCGCCAGAACTCGGCGTGAGGCGGCGAGAATTTTAAACGGTTTAAAATTGTCGTGCGAGTTTTCATGTCGTGCGCATGTCGAGGAGATGTCGAACAGAGGTCGAACAGATGTCGCATAAACTCGTACAGGCATCGTGTGCATATCTCCACTTCTCGTCGCTTCTCGCCTTGAATCAAACTCGTGCGAGAAGGGCCGAGTTTATATATGAGTTAAAACGACATGAGTACGATGTCTGCACGACATAATGCGAGTTGTACCAACCTCTTCTCGACATCTGCACGACTTTGTACGAGTTCTGCTCGACACTGTCTCGACAATTTCTCGAGTTCTGCCGAGTTGAGCACTTAAATCCAGTCTTCCCCCGCAGCATGCATAAATGTTTTAACTTTCATAGTATAGCAATGATGAAGATCAAAAATAAAAAGAGGCTCAGGTGGGCTGCCATGTTCAAGGCGTACACTAGCTTAATACACATACTAACTCCAGAAAAATGCAATTAATTATGACAAGTTTGTCCATGTAACTTCTTACATCATTCTGTCCTTATTAATAAAAGTAAACAAGGAAACGGTCCCATAATGTGTTGACCTAAGTCGTACAGTTCTCGTACTCAGCTCGTCATAACTCGTACATATCTCGTGCTTAAGTCGTAGGCAAGTCGCCACATCTCGTATAAACTCGTACGAAACTCGTATCTTCTCGTACTAAAGTCTTCGTTTGTCGAGAAGATGCCGTGTACAAATCGTAGAGTGTCGCCAAGTGTCGTACTGTTCTCGAAGAGATCTCGAGCAAATGTCGAGCTCATGTCGTAATCACAAAAAATGAAGACTAACTCGGGGAAATTTCGGCGAGTTATAACTCGCCAGCACTCGTACAAAACTCGTAGCTCCAATTCGCCACAGTGTGACAGGGGCTTTATCTATGTTATGTGTCTATATACAAAAATGTCCTTGTCTGTATATTGTTTACATGTCTGTGGTGTTTAAAAAAATAATAAAAAAGAAATAATAATAATAAAAAAAATAATAAAATAATAATAATAAAAAAAAATACATGTAGCTTTTACGTGGATCCATTCTGTATGATCTTTCTTTATATAAATGCTGGACTTCATACAAATTGTATCGATTGCGTTTATTTTATTTTTTTTCATTTAACTGAATATAAAAATACATTTTAAAACTGTTTTAAAATTTCTATCAGTGTATATCTTCTTCTTCCTGCCAAGGACTTATAAACTGTTTATAAGTCCTTGTTCCTGCAGTGCAGGACTCCCAAGGGAGTACTTATATGCACTGGCACATATGCTAGCTAAGCATGATCTAAAAAAAGAAACTTGAAAAGAAATGTTCTATTCGTGATCGAAAAAGAATTCAACAACAACAACAACAAAAAAAAAACAAAAACAAAAAACAAAAAAAAACAAAAAAAAAGAAAAGGGAAAAAATCTTCCATAACCCAGTAATCCCCTTTTTTCTTATCTTGAGAATCCGGAATAGCCGGACCGTTTTGTGTTTTACTCTAAAATTTTGATTTCCGTGACATGAAAACTTGCCGGGCTGCAGCGTGTTACTTCCTTCATTCTGTATCAAAACACAACTCACTGCGCATTAGACACTGCTCAAACATGGAAGCTAAAGAATTGGGGAAGCAGACGGCGGCACGTACCGCTGTTGACGACTTTGTCAAAGATAATATGGCGGTTGGAATTGGAAGTGGGTCAACTATTGTTTACGCTGTGAAAAGAATTGCTGAGCGAGTGAAAAGCGAAAATTTGACATTGACATGTGTACCCACTTCTTATCAGGCACGACAGCTGATCCTGGAGAATGATTTAAAGCTTGGGTCCTTGGAAACTAATCCCAAGCTTGATTTAGCGCTTGATGGGGCCGATGAAGTTGACAAAGATCTAATCTGCATCAAAGGCGGTGGAGGTTGTTTAATGCAAGAAAAAATAGTTGCATCGGCAGCTGAAACTTTTGTTCTGATAGCAGACATCAGTAAGAAATCGGAAGTTCTGGGAACATCATGGAAAAAGGGTGTACCGGTTGAAGTTCTGCCCATGGCATACCGCCCAGTGAAGCTAAAAATAGAATCGCACTTCGGAGGAGTGGCTGATCTTAGAATTGCCACATCTAAAGCTGGTCCAACAGTAACAGATAATGGTAACTTCATTTTGGACTGGAAGTTTCCCGCAGTGGTTCCATGGGAAGAATGTAACACTAAGCTGTGTCTGATCCCAGGAGTTTTGGAGACCGGACTTTTTGTAAAGATGGCTAAGTTGGCATACTTCGGAAAAAAGGACGGCACTTTGGAGAAGATGAAGGCTGCTTAAAGTGAAGCCTCAAGATATAGATATTTGTTATCCAATTGTTTTAGTATTAGTCATTCCTGACGACCTACGTACCTTATAAACGAGGGACTATGATTTGATGTGTTCAACTTCAAATGATTATAATTATGATCATATGTTGATTTTGTTGAATTTTGTTTTTGTTATATATCGTAAACAATCAATTCCTTGATCTCTAACTAATAAGCTTTAGATTAGAGTGTGCATTTATATTTGAATGCTAGAAACACTGAATCATCATGTTTTTAGATACATGTAAGAACAACTTGTTGACTATGACCTTGAGGGTCAAGGTCATATGAAGATCATTGTTCAGTGTGTTTGTCAATTTACAAAGTGTATGTCGTAGCAGTGTTCAACTGTTGAAGTAGTTCAATAATTTTTGTAGACTCAATTTACTTTTGAAGACTTACAATGTAATGAAATACCTCACTATCATTGACAAATATTGATTTTTTATACCTCTTCCTTCCCCCTTTCCTTAGATGCATCAAGTTTTTGACCTGCTTGTCTGTCCCCTCGTCTTTCTATCAGTGTTTTAAACTTTGTCACAGAGTTCATGAAAAGTATCGGTTTTATCATGTTTATCGGATTCGCTTGGATTCGCCGATAGAAAATTATTTGGTCCATTAAAAACTCAAGTTGTGCCTATTATTTGGACCGATAAAAATTCTAAATGTCCGAAATTTCGTTAGAAGATAATTCAAAAATCTGTGTCAACAAATTTTTTTAACCTTGGCCATAACATTGGATTGGCAAGTAGACAAGATCTGTCTATTTGTATCAATTTTTTAACCTTGACATAAATATACATGATATAGGCATGTGACCTACTTTCGAAAAAACTTCAGCTTTTGGTATAACTTTTGAAATCATATTCCACATATGATTTTCCATTTTGTCCTGCTTTGGATATTATCACGCCTGGTAATAATTTCAGCCAATGACGTGACAGTATGACAGTCATTTGGTGTCCTACCTTGATGCTAAGGTAGGTCACAAAATTTTCAAACATCAAAAATTACAAATAAAATGTAACAAAACGGTTCTCAGCGTGATAAATTCGTTATAGCGTTAGTTTCCCTCATACTTCCTACTCAAAGTAGGTGTGTAATTATTTATATTTATTATACCTCTACTGAATTTTTCCTATATAAAAAGAGACTCATTAAATTTAACTAAATCCCTGAAAATCGCCCGATAAGACTATTTCCCTGCAAAGGGGTGCGTTAGTTGAGAAGACTATTTCCCTAGGGAGTTAGTTTCAAAATGGGGCGGAGCTTCTTTGGGGGTGTGTCAGTATCAGCCAATCAGCGCCGTTGCAGGTTGATCGGATGATGTGAAGGTTGATCGGATGACGCTATCAATACGCGAGCAGAGAAACCCGCCTCCTATCCGCTTAGCACATAAATTAATCCGCAATAAAATAAAACAATCAAAAATTAAACATGTATGAGTATGATAAATGATGTTTCTGTTTATCTTATCATCAAAAATTAATATTTTCTGTTACTCAGTCATTCAGTCGAGAAGGCAAGGCAAAATCATTGGAATTTTCATTTGAACTCTGTGAACCTAAGAGATATGTTCGTTTCAGTATAATGTTTGTTTCGGTATACCTAAGAGATATGTTTGTTTCAGTATAATGTTTGTTTCGGTATAATAAAACAGTTAAAGTATACCATTGAGGGAGTTAGCACGATTCTGGTTCCCCTCGACCAGACCTATTTCCCTCGGCTTCGCCTCGGGAAATAGGTCTAGTCTCGGGGAACCAGAATCGTGCTAACTCCCTCAATGGTATACTTTAACTGTATAATGTAGGGGGTTTGGCCTATGGCCTCACCCCCCTCCCCCACAAATTTACACACCTACTTTGAGTAGGAAGTATGACAGAAACTAACCCTAAAACTAATAAAAGCTCATATACAAACAAAGCTGCATGCAGGGATATTCGTATTTCACAAACAAATCTTGTACATTTTTTATTGATTTGATTGTCGTATTTTTTTTCCAATATCACTTTCATTTTGTTCAAATTATGATGATAACGAACTACAAAATGATATTTTTGTGCCATCATTGATCCAAGTGATTTAAAATCAAGTGCTATTTCATATAGGAAACTAAGACATTTTATGTTTATTGTTATATTATATAAAGGTGCATATACAAATGTAATCGCGAAAATGGATCGATGTATGGTAAACAGATTTTTGTTAAAGTGGGTGAAAATAAAGTAAAATTAAGGAATTTTAATGTTTTTGTCAAAATATTAATCAACATGATCAAGTTGGCTAAATTAAGGTAATGAATTCTGAAGTCTATGTTTGTCACTTTAGAAGAGGCAATGGATTTGCAATTTACCAGGATTCTTTTGAATCTAGCCAGAGATATTGAAGAGTGTCAGACCGAATGAAATTATGGACAAAAGTTCATTGCAACTGACAAATTAACACTCTCAGAACATTTCGTTGTTCGGTCTGACCGTTTCATGAAAATGTTATGAGAACTTTGAAATAGATTTCAACATCTCTCATAGCTTTACGGCTTCAAAGTTTAGTATTTTGACATGACTGAGGTTGGTTTAACTGTTAACCCCTTGTCATTTTTGCAAATCTGTCATAGATTATTTTATAAGAGTGCACTGTTTGTTAAGTTGGTACATGTATATATGCAAACAAGGTCATTATTCTTCTAGTTTCCCTTTCTATACATCATAGGTCATTGATAACCTAGCCAATCTCTTATGTTCATGCATATACGGTACAAAGAGAGCAGAAAGTCGTTCATGATCCTATTCTGTGTACATGCTATTCTTCTCCTATTCCGTCTTTTAAATTCTACAATCCTACGTTCGATTTGTGCAGATATCTGACGTAAAAGCATTGTGAAGTCATTCATTTACTTTGAAAATGTCATTTATGTGAATTTCATGCTAATTTCCATAGAATTTAATGACGTCACACTGCATTGACATCAGATACCTGCACAAATGGGAGGTAACTCTCTATTTCAAAAAGACCGAATTATCATGATTATGGATGCATAACTCAGTGTGTCTCAAGTGACTGAATTCAGAAATCAGAATTAAGCTTTACCACTAGAATATGAAATACATGATCGGTATCTAAAAAGAAAAGGTTTAGAGGTAGAAGTACAAAGGTAAATTAATTTTGTTAATATCAAGAAGTTTTCATTGTGTAGTGAAAAAGGAAGGTAAGAGAGCTTGTTGCATTATACTTTGTACCAAGAATATGTATAAAAAAAGATTATATTATTTAATTTTGTATCATGAATAGTAACAAACTTTAAATCTTTAAGTTAGTATTAAATATACTTTTTGAATATTCTCACAAACATATCTGTAAAAGACACAGTTACATGTAGTACCATGTTTTTTTGTTTTTTTTTTTTAAAGCAAAATGTCAAGGATTTTGAGTAATGGCAGAACTTGAATTAATAAATTTTGAAATGTAAATCTTTTAATAGCAATTTCATTCTGTGAATTTAATTTTCTCAGATACTTAGCCACAACCCAGTTTCAGCCAACGGATGCGAGGAAGGCGTTTCCGTGCTTTGACGAGCCGGCCATGAAGGCCAAGTTTACGATCTCCGTAGTAAGAAAAAAAGGATGGCAGTCATTATCTAACCTTGACAAAACAAGTACTGCACCTAGGTAAGCTTGTTATCAAGGGGGATAACTACATGTTGCATCATAAAAATTTTGTTGTTATTATGTTCGATGTGAAAACCTACATTTTGAATAACTACTGTATATTGAGTGGTTAACACTTACGTTTTGAATATACAATTAAGAATAATCAGATTGTTTTCTTTTGAAAAAACTTTAGATTTGAATGTATAATTTACAATAATCAGATATTTTCCACAAAAAAGAACTTATTTATAAGTTTTGACATACAATTTATAATAACTGGATAGTTTCTTATTGACAAGTTTTGACATACAATTTATTATAACTTGATAGTTTCTTAACAAAATCTGATAAATTAAATTTCATGTTACCATGGTAACAGGGGTGTTGATATGGAGGTGGACAGTTACAGTGAATCCCCGGAAATGTCCACCTACTTAGTGGCCTTTGTCGTCTCGCAGTTTCAGAGTCTGACAGATCAAACGTCCAGGGGATTGAAGGTTTGTGATGGTTCTACATATAAATATTGAGACTTACTATGCCGCTGCAATGCAAGATGCATAACAAGAGTAACTTATACATGCAGGGAGTATTTTGTTTGGTGTCTTTTTTCCATCTGTGTACCACACACAACATAGTGCAGTCATGTACATGTAAATAACCATAAGTTGCAGGATTTGCTTAATACCACAGAGGCTTGAAATTATGCGGATATATCCTTAAAGACCCTACATACCTCCAAAATGACCTTCCCCTTGAGAAAAACCCAGTCTATTCTTGCCTGTGTTACGTATTCATCCAATAAAAAGATGAATACATAACACAGGCAAGAATGGACTTGGTTTTTCTCAAGGGGAAGGTCATTTTGGAGGTATGTAGGGCCTTTAAGGATACATCCTCATAACTTCAAGGGAGGTATGTAGGGCCTTTAAGGATATATCCGCATAACTTCAAGCCTCTGTGCTTAATACCACTAGAATGATTAAGCATGGTTAGACTGGACATGCAGTTAGGATTTAGGTCACCTTCAAGGTCAAGGCCATGTATTAATCAGGATCAATTGCGCATCAGACGACATACATGTTAGTGAAAAGTATTATGTAATAATGTTTATCAATACTTCATAATGGAGCTCTACGTATGTTGTTTTTTTATATCAATATATTAATCAATTTACATGACATAGTATTTAACCTTGACCTTTCAGTATGGTGCCTGGGCTCAGCCTGCCTCTGTAAACCAGACTTTGGAAGCTCTACATGTTGGGGTCAAGGTCATTGACTTCTATGAGAAGTTTTTTGGAATAGATTTTCCTCTTCCTAAACAAGGTATGATTTTTCATGGTTTGAATTATTGTTTCATGTCAAAATGAATGGCCAATTTGCAAAAAATATAGATTATCTTCTTGTGTTTTGTTTGGGCTATTTTGTAATAATCCTTTTTTCGGGGTAATCAATGTTTAGACACCAGACATTTCTTTTTTCATTTTTACGTCATATCTGATCTAAACATGTTTTGATGCAGCAACTTCGTTATGAAAATATTGCCAAAGATGTGATGCCTTGTGTTTGGGAATCAACTGATTGAATGAATTGTAAAGTAATCTATTAAAAATTCTGTCCCTTACTAAACAATGTCATTTTAACCACTTCTATCCTTTCCCTAGACATGATAGCTATTCCTGACTATCCTCTGGGAGCCATGGAGAACTGGGGACTGATAACATACAGAGAGACGGCAATGCTGTACGACCCCCTGGTGTCAACCGAGTACAACAAGCAGAGGGTGACAATCGTGATTGCTCATGAAGTTTCTCATCAGGTAATTACTCTTGTGTGATGTTGATGCTCTCACCATGACTCTGGGATGTAAAAATCACAAAACTTGTTTCATAAATACTGTATGAAATAGAAAATCGTTTGAAATCCTCTTAATGAGTTAAAGAAGATCCTGACAATAATCTCAACAACACTTACATTAGAGCATAAATTTGAGCATTGACGGACCCCTAGCATGCCAGAGGTGGGACCAGGCGCCCGGGAGGAGTAAGCATCCCGTCTGGCCTGCTGCACCTGCCTTAAGTTGACTTAAACCAGTTATTTCTTTTTTCACCTGTTCTCATTTTCACAATGCTTAGTACCCTCTGACCTTAAATTATATGGTAATAGAATGTTCACATAAAGATAATGGAAAAACCTGATGGCTTTATTTGTTTATTTCCATGGGTTTGGTAGCCTAGCAATTAAGGGATGGGAAGGCTACTTTACCATATATTTTCTTTTCAATCGTTTGGGAACATGGTACCTGTACATATAAAATGCTGTTGCTTGTATGATAGCCTTTTGACCCATGTGTTTTTATTTTTAGTGATTTTATTACCTTGTTGCCATGGATTAATGACATGACCTTTTGACCTTTTATTTCTATTTCCAGTGGTTTGGTAACCTGGTGACCATGGAATGGTGGGGCGACCTGTGGTTGAATGAAGGTTTTGCTACATTTATAGAATACTTTGGATCCAGCATTGTACATCCAGACTGGCAGATGGTAAGTTTTTTAATTTATATTTGGAATGTTTAACACCTCAACTTTAGCATATTGGACGGTTTAGCACAGTTGTAGCCCACTCAAGGATAGTTTAGGGCAGTGGTAGTGCACTTGCTTCTCACCTCTAGGGTTCCGGGATTGAATCCTGCATTCCGCAAAGGGGTCTTATGTGTGAGGGTATGGCGGTCACCCACCCAGTCCCTGGAGGCTTCTCCTGGGGTATTTTGGTTTCCTCCTGCTCCAAGGACCCCCTCACGCAAATGTCTGAGCCAACATGAGACATTGATATAATTTGTAACTTTTTTAAAGTTAAACTTTTTTTTTTATTATTAGCAGATTCAAATATGTTTTACCATGTTTACACCACAAATTCATGACCTTGCAGTATCACATGTCAATTTATATGATTGAGCAGTCAGAAGTAAGTGGCTGAGATAGATTTAGCTGCGGCTTTGTGGATGGAATTTTCATATTCTCTTTGATGAGATCTCTATGGTGAGATAAATGAGATGATACATGTACATGTATTTCTCTCATACCCGCGTATGTGTTACAGAGTAGGCCCATGAAATACAGCTATGTGAGCTACTTCTGTATCACATATCACGTGACAGCTGTATCACATATCACGTGACGCTATTGTTTCGATTGTTTACGCTATTATGACGTCATGATTTCAGCCCGCAAAACAAACAAGCTAGCGGCGACGTCGCCATAAAACTTCGATTTTAAGATCGTTTTTCAATGTACTCTTGCGTTTTATTTTGAAAAGCCTAATATTCGTAGTTTATTCTTTAGTTATAGAATAAACCATTTTCGGGGGCGCTGAATTCGAATATCGCAAAATTTTTGCGATTAGATCAACTTGACATTTTTCCAAATTTCATCCCTTTTTTTTCAGTTTTGTTTTGACCCTTAGATATGAGAGAAAAATACTCTTTCATGTTCTTCTATGAAAGATTCATCGTTTCCATCCTTGGGGTCTCAAAATTTTGCAAAACCCTCGGCAAGCCTCGGGTTTTACATAATTTTGAGACCCCTCGGGTGGAACCGATGTATCTTTCATAGAAGACCATGAAAGAGTCTTATAATAATACATGTTCAGTTACTGTAACTTAATTTTACAGATGGAGCAGTTCACAGTGGGTGAGATATATGATGCTTTCTCTATAGATGGGCTTGCCACATCTCACCCTATCTATCTACCTGTTAACAGCCCTGACGAGATAAATGAGATATTTGATGCCATCAGTTACAACAAGGTTTGTGTGTGCTCCTTGTCTATAAGATTTTTCAGAATACATGTACAAAGTTATTTCTTATTTGAGATGGTATCTGAGGAAAAATCATCATGACGTCATAAAAGGGGAAGGGCCACGAAGCCCCTAAATTGGCCATGTTTCTTAACATTTAAATTGATTGAATATTTATTGTGATTTGATACTTTGTTAAGTTCTTTAACGAAT
Source organism: Pinctada fucata (assembly GCA_028142955.1). Lineage (NCBI taxonomy): Eukaryota > Metazoa > Mollusca > Bivalvia > Pterioida > Pteriidae > Pinctada > Pinctada fucata. The sequence continues at coordinate 31,300,470 of AP027114.1, forward strand.
TATGTGCTGAGATTTTGTAAATAATGCATTTATCAGTAGCTTTGAGCCCTTTTAAAACCCCAAAATTTTCCGTGAAATTGCTACAAAACCTACATGTTTCTTCAAAATTAGCATTGGCCACATGCATAGAGAAACATGAAAAATTAACAAATGAAAGATAATCAATATATCTTCTTGTCATAAAAGTTTTATGTTTCTCGAAGCCTGTGGCCACATCGAAATTCTCCGCTAAAGACACATTTTCGAGCATTTTTTACCTTGTTTTGTCAATAACGTCAAAATGACATCACTTGATGACATCATAAGACTTCCTATGGTGCTTCGATTGGTGATATGTTCCTTTCAATAAAAGCGGGAAACATTCATTATATTTTATGTGTAATATCAAGTATTTATCATTAATTCTAATCCTAAGGAAATTTGCAGGGCTGTTTTAGGGGCTTCGTGGCCCTACCCCTTTGTATGGTAATGAGTAAAGGGAAGGGTTCCATAGATTTTTAAGACATCACATACGGTCTACATCAGATACCGTCCAAAACAGGACGTTACTCTTGTTTTCAAAAATACTGAATACCCTTGATCAAGAATTAACATTGTTTGATGGGCCATTTGAGATCATTATGTCATAAGTCTGCCAGCTGGTGTTACATGTATGTCAGATGTTTTGTGATCGAAAGTTGAAATTTGTCTTCAACAGAGAAGGCATGATGAAAAACAATGCAAACTGATGTTGAATAGGAAAATTTAAGCTCCATAATCAAGTCTAGCAAATTGGCTCTGTCATGAAAAATTGTAAATTCATCTGTTTTTACCTGACAGACTGACAGAGTTTAATTGTGCTAGAATTACATGCAGTACTCTAAAATACTGTACATGTATAGCCTGTTTCATGTGAAATTTATGCATCAAAAATTCAATTTCCTATTCTAAACATAAAAAATGTACAATGATGATTATAACTAAAAGATCATTTGATTTGTTAAATACTGAATATTTAGGCTTTAGCTCTTTTGTTTTCAAACTTTTTGAATAGTTCTTTGAATGGTATAATACGTAAAAGATGAACACAGTGCATGTAGTTTAAGATGTTCCGTAATCTATTATATATGTTATGTTGCGTTGATTTTTCAGGGCGGTAGCGTGGTTAGAATGATACGGTTTTTCATGGGCGAAGACACCTTCCTAAAAGGAATACAGGTAAATAAAAAAAATTTCTGAAACATACAACAAAGAGAATTAAAATCAGAAGATATTACATTATACACATCTTATATTAATCTCTTGTGAGAAATTAACATTTGTTGGAGTCAATCAATGAAAAGCAGGACATGAGAAGCATTCTAACTTGAACGTCTTTACATTATTGTATTTAAAACTACACATTGTGATAAATGAAACAGTTGTGGTCTTCACATTTATGGAAAACATTTTTTGTTCATTGACAATTAAAAGTATTTTTGAAAACACTTTCATTTTGACTGTCATTTAGGTTTTGCATGTACATAGTACAATGTAATAAGATAAACATTATACAAAGTGAGTAACATGTACATGCACATTGTATATTATGATGAGGGAATTATTGTGGAATATAATCATAGGTTATTAATGATGCAGACTGGATATACAAATGTATACAATCATGTATATTTCCTAGACAATTACCGAAACTTGTGTTTGAATTTTTTAATCATTTGGACATACATGTACATATTATGCTTGACCTTTTATGATTTCAGGATTACTTGAATGCCAGGAAATATAAAAATGCTTTCCATGATGATCTTTGGAGTGCATTACAATTAGTAAGTCATTATCTATGATACACTTATAACATGTATAATGCAAGAGAAACAGTCGAATTTTTTATAAGATTTTTAAAAGAAATGAATCTTATACATGTACTTTTTCTGTTGATGCAGGTATCACCCGAAAAATTGGATAGAAAACTGCATCAATCGCACATAGCACATTGATGCAAAAGTTTTCTGTCCAATTTTTCTGGTGATACCTGCATCAACAGAAAAAATATAAGATTCATTTCTTATCATTTTAACATGTTTAAATCATCTGGTTATGGAAAACAGACTGCTTTCTTGGATCTAAAAACAATCACTGCACTATATTTCGTAAGTTCGGGGCATTGCACAGTGATACAATGGACTCCATAGATGAAAACAAGTTATGGCAGCTGCCATAATTTAAACAGCAAACGATAGTCTCTCTCTATATCTTTGGAATAGGGACCAGTTGAGCAAATCGTATATGCACAGTTAATTTTTTAGTAAGTAGAAAAGAAAAGATACCCTTGAAATGTTAAGCAAACATCAGCAAAGTGTATTTTCAGCAACGAGTTCATTCCCCTGTTCTAAAAATAGTGCTATAAATAGACTTCCGTGAAAAATTTTGTAGATCGATGTATCAACAAAATTTCTTGGCTAATCAGAATCTTTGTTTCTTGAATATAACAATGGAAATTAAATGATTAAGGGAATATTGTGCTTCTGAATTTCTGTTCCCAGGTAGTAAATGCTAATTTAATGGAATTTTTGTGGTGGCACATTAGTGGAGTCAGAGAAACAGATACATGTAGTTGCATTGTAAAATTAGCTTTTTATTGGTCACAAACATAATGTCAAAATCTACATTTAGTTATTCCCATTCTAATGCAATTCGTTTTCTTTATAAATGCAAGTCAAAATGTAATGTCAGCAACATTAATGACCTCAAATGAAATTTGATGTTATTGCGACATTGCATTAGAATACTTTAAGTAGAGTTTTAACAGATATCAGATAATTTTGGCGTCAGTTCAATAAAATGACTTTAAAATGTTTTTTCGCCAAGTCTAACTTTCGCTAATCTTTAAACAAGATCAAGAGTAAAGATCTATGTCTTTTTTTCGAAAATTTTAAAACACGCGTAAAAAATTCCCAATAAATGGTACGTGAAAAAACAATTTATAGGACACCATTTACATGTAAATTTTGCTTTGACTTTATAATTATATTTGTATCTTTATTAATGGGTAGGTTGCAACCAAAGAACGAAAAACGTACCCTGCCAGCATAAAAAACATCATGGATACATGGATAAGTCAAATGAATTATCCCGTTGTCATGGTAACACAGCCTCGTACTGGAGTTTTGCATCTAGAACAAAAGAGGTTCCTGATTGATGACAGCAATGTGGGCACAGAGAAATTCAAATCTCCGTACAAGTAAGTATGAAGAAAATTCTTAATTTTCTGGAGATACTCTTATTGAGTCTTTGCGGAATACAGAGTTTTTTCCCCTCACAGACGGTATCTGATGTAAAACCATTGTGACATCATGAAAATGGTATGGTAACGTTGATTTTATACCGTCATTTCCCAGATTTTTAGGACTGTTCCATAGAATTTGATGACGTCATAATCAGTCTACGTTAGATACCGTCTCAAATGGGAAGTAACTCTGGTTTTCGAAAATAGCGAATAAGCTATGAAGTCATTCGTTCTTTGTATTAGCTGTAATATACATGTACATATTGTTGATTATTAATTGGAAATTTAGAGTATTTGAGAAATGAAACTTAGAATAATTTTTTATAAGAATTAGATGGTATGAAAATAATGAAAGCAGAGTTTATTCCATTGCATAAAAACTAATTTAGTTAAAAAAAAAAATCATAGAGTGATGCATAGTAAAGTCTATAATGTTATTACATGTAAATTTTGCATTTTGGAACATTCTTAATGAAATTTTACTCTAAACAAGCACCTAGAAGAGCATTCAATTCAATGTTTCCACTTTGTTTTCTAGTTTACTGCTAGCTTCTGAAAATTGTTAGTATTAATTTTAATTTATCAACAGCTACACCTGGACGATTCCCTTTACTTACACAACTAACGAAGATGGTGACTTCAACAAGACAGATAAAGATGTCAAATGGTTAACAGCCCAATCTAATGGTAAGTTTAAAGGAATTATTCTTTTTGGGGAATGATGGTATTAAATGAAAAAAGAATTGAAAACTTCATCACTGCCTGTTAGGCATGAAATGTATAATATGTAATTTGTTTTCTGTCCATGAGCTACATGTACATGTAATAATACTAAGTTTTCTGTCTGAGAGTAAATACATACATGTATATTATACTTTTGGTTCTGACTCCATAACTCATATTTTTCAAGGTATAGGCCCCGTATAGCATTCGTATTAAATACACAGATAAAGGATTATTAGAGTAATATGCCTATTAATTTTGAACCTTCAAGTTCAAAGATCAAGGTCAAACTTGTGGAAAATTTGTAGATACATGTATTATGCAAACAAGAGTATTTTTATGAGTGGGTCATGTTAAAAATCAAATCTCAAAAAGCCTGTGTTCACTGTGGGCCCTGCATTACTTCATCAGTATTCTAGTTCAAGGAAATCATTTCATTGGCTTATGCAAAATGAAAGACAGAGAACAATTTATGCAAAGGAAAAGAGGGTTTTGATTGATATTTTTGGGAAATTATGATATCTGTACAATGTGTGTTATCAATATCTTGTAGAAATATCTGACAATTTTCTTCCCAACCCAAACAATGAGGACTCTTGGATTCTGGGTAATGTACAGCAGTATGGATTTTATCGTGTGAATTATCCTAGGCAAAACTGGCTGAGACTGATCAAACAGCTCAAGACAGATAACTCCGTAAGGAAAATAATGATGGAGTTATCTCCTCTTTCTAATGTTTCTTCAAGTACAAAGTTTCTTCTTAGACTCGTGTCAATGAAGATGATATTAAAAAGGAAAGGAAAGTTGGTATAGTTTATGGTTAAAGCTACATGTAGAATTTCTTTTGTCAGAAATAGCAATGTCATATGAGATTGCAATAAGATCTTGAAATATGATTGTTTGTTTCAATTAACTTGGCTTTAGATAGGGAGGAATAGGGCTTAAGACATGTATCCTCTCATAAAATGTGATTTACAATGAGTGTATTTTCGTTATTCAAATTTGATAGACATGTACATGTACATGATATACATCTGATGTAAAATTGATACATGTACATAACCTGAAGATTTTTAATCTCTGTGAATAAATCATATTCCAATTCTTTTAGCTAAAATGGTCCGAGTTGACATCTTTTGATGTTGATTTTCATAATGACATTACTGTGATAATGGCATAAAAGTGAAAAAAAAAACCTGAAGAATCTATGTTGGACAAATAAAACTTAGTTTTGTTTTCCGTTGTAAATTTCGGCATGTTGTCTATTAACACAAGAGAAAGATAAATCTTTCTTCTATGTAATATCTATTTCCAGAAAATATCACCCATTAATAGAGGTCAGATTATAAACGATGCCTGGAACCTGGCGCGCGCTGGACAAGTGGACATGGACGTAGCGTTACAAACCACAGAGTATCTGGACAAGGAGATGAGTTATGTCCCTTGGAGAGCTGCCGAAAGAGAGCTTGGATATCTCAGTACCATGATCTCGCGAACTGAGATATATGGAGAATTTCAGGTGAGATTGGAAAAGCTGTATGTCTTAGATTTCCTTCTCTAGATCAGAATTGTTTGTAGAATTTTTAAATCGATACATGTATACCCTCATTTTCCCTATTCAGCCGGAACGCCAGTCGGCACTTGTCTTTGAAGTTTAAAAACGAAGTCACGTGACAAATGTTTTGAATATGACGACATTGTACCACGTCATCAAAAACGCGTCATACTGACTGTGCTGCATGTGTAAACAAGAAAGGCACAGGTGATTTTGATGGCAATAGAGATACCGTTTCAAGTCATAACACTTAACCAGGTAAATTTTGTGGCATTTTGAAATAAATCGGGCGTTGTCAAGGGCAGTTCTTCGCCAACGATCTGTTTACCTGCATTTCATTGCTTATTTTCTTTTAAAATCCCGGCTGGGAATGGTTGGGAACAATCTGAATGTAAACTTTATATATCACCGAAGTCACCAAAACCAAAAATAGTATGCCGATCTTTGCCTTAAGGGGTTTGTGTCACCTTTCAAACTTCGATATGCTGTTCGGGCGTCCATCTTCCATGTCAACGTATGGAAACTCGTTTGTAAACAGAGAGTACACGGGTACACATGTACCAAAGTCGGTGCTGCAAAGTGGTTAGATTTGCCAAAATGAAACATGACATTGGCACAAAATCATCTACAAGGTATCAAACCATCAAACAAATGTTAAAAATTCCATTGCCACTTGAATTTGGTGTATTCTGAGTCCGTAATGATGAATTTTAATTAAAATCTGGTCCTCGTTATAGCGTTTTTATTCCAATTTATAGAGTACTTACTGACTAAAATTCTATATAGTTATCATAATTGGGATTCTGTTGAAAAGATTATTATTGAATTTTGACCAGAAGTGCAAAGGGGAGCATTTGTGTCAGCTTTTAAAACCAACGGTGTATGCACAATTTTCTTTGGATCTTTAGCAGGGCTGAAAAATATCAAAAATCCCTTTCAGAGGAATTTCAGTTATATGTAGTGAATTATACCTGAGTAGTATTTGTTTTATAATAATATTTAAAATTTGAGATAAACAATTAAGGTCGTTTAGCCCAATTTATTCTTATTCCGCTACTTTGTGTGTCAAGAGTTATCCGCCCCTTTTAGAAACAATGCTTCCAACCGTCAAAATAGGGATTGGCGTTCCGGCTGTATTCAGAAGGTAACAGTGAGAGGGCAAGATAATGTTACAGTCACATTTTGTCAACTCTAAAAAGGCAAGCATTTCAAATTATGTGTTTTATAATGACTGAAGTAAAGAAGTTCATACGATGTACTGTATATTGAAGTACTCTGTACTTGTTAGATGCTTTTAATGAAATTTCATATACAGTAACTGTTATACCATTAATTGTCTCTTTTTTTCTAGAAATTCATGCAGAGCAAAGTTGATCCCCCATTTAAGAAGCTGACTCTGGATGACAGTAACTCCACACATATAGAAACGTGTGTATTTACCAATTTGATATGTAATAAGCTTATGTACATGTGCATGGATGGCATTGAATGAAATTGAACCTTTTACAAAAAAGCCCTGATTTTGTTTGCTCTTTTCTCAAATCTGCTATTATATTGGGGTTTGAGGACGTAAAATGGCTAATTCGACATCAATGGTTCCTTCAATGAATTTTAGTAGTATTGTTCTTGTTGTAGACATTAAATTCTTGATATACATGTGTTACAATTTCCATGCATTATGCTCTATGATAATCTGGAGTTTATCCCCAAATTAATTTTGGACTTCTCGGTGCGTACCTCTAACAGAACCTTTGTATGACATTACGCCAACATTGAGAATGCATAATTATGTTCCAAACTTTCTAATAAAAGAAAAACTGCCAGTGGATAATATTCGAACACATATTGATATGAATAGATCGTATTTGTCGTTTTTTTTTTTAAATTCAGGTTGCTAAGGACTCAGATAGCGTCTACAGCCTGTGGATATGGTGTTGCTGGGTGTGTCTCCCAGGCAACCAAACTCTTCTCTGAATGGATGGAGAACCCAGATAATAACAAGTATGTTTGTGTCTTAAATGGAGTAGATAATGTTAATTATAATAAAGGTAAAAGGTAGGGCTTTACAGTCTCGTTTGCCTGAGCCTGACGCGACTTCTACAATCAACCCTTCCAAACACAGGAAAATTTTGAGAAGCTTGATGACGTCACAATGCAATTTTGATCTTTGACCAAGGTTCGAATCTTGTTTGTCCGAGGTAAAAGCATTGTGACATCACAAAATTTTGTTTTTTTTTCCCGCAATTGGAAGGGTCAATTACATGTATAATCATTATCATAATGGTATATTTGCCTTGTTACACAAATACTGTATATATCTAGCTAAATGATATTATGAAATGTACAAGTGAGATACATAGATCATGTAGTTACATGTTATGTTTGAAATTTTCAAAATTTCGAGAAAGTCAAGTAGACTGTTTCAAGGGAAGTGCAGACAAAGACAAAATACACCTTTGGCATCTGTTAATTTTCTTAGTGGTTCGAATGGCATCTTGGTAGTCAAATGACAAAACAACTGAAAATTTCTAACTCCTTTGTACATGTGTACATACACCACCTGTAGAACCAATTTACACAATATTTCAACATTTATTTTTTGGATCAGAGCAATTTATTTTGTTTTTCATGCTTTAGTTCGTTAAATTGATGTGGGTTTGTGCATACGCACTGAAGCGTTCTGTCAATTCAAAGGCAGCCATTATATCTATTACTAATTTATGAAATATTCTTTGTTTCAGGATTGACCCAGATATAAAGAGCACAGTGTATTGTACAGGTGTGAGCGAGGGTGGGGAAGCAGAGTGGAATTTCGCCCTCGAACAATTCAAGAAAACTGAGATTGTATCGGAGAAATCCCTCTTAATGGGAGCATTGAGCTGTACAAAGATAGAATGGTTACTAAGTCGGTATGTACTGTAGTAGGGAGTATGATTTCTTTGATGGTATTTTAACGTTTTTGATTTGAAATTTCATTAGTTGAAATGAATTTTTCTTTTGAAATACTTTTGTGTGATGGATACAATAAGTGAAGACCTGCCCTGGCCCTCTTTCCTCTCTTGATTTACCATATTCTGTACTATTTTGCACCACTAGAATAAGATCTACAATTTGAAACCAAGATTTCCAAATATTCTATGTCATCATAATATTACAATCATGTAGATGGCTGTAACACAACTGTTAGATTGAATATCTTATTTTACATGTATGTTTTGATAATTTCAACATGTTTGTAATTGAAGTTTTTGAGAAATCCTCTGTTATGTCAAATTTGCTTCTTTTTGCATGTTTTGGTCAGCTCGAATTCTTATACAAAAAAGTCACATTTTACAGAGACAAAAGGTAGAAAATATGCTTCTTTCCAGTGCACTTTAATTCTTATGCCAAAAAGCACATAAATACTGTAGTACATTTATTATGGAAAGAAAATGTAGAAAATATGCCTAAAAACAAGTTTGCTAGGCTGAGGTCTATAGTTATACTGACTGATTATAATGTTTGTTCTTTGCTCAGCTATCTGACTTTATCCTTGGACGAGAGTGTGATTCGTAGACAGGACACAGTATCGGTAATCATCGATGTATCTAAAAATAGTATCGGCAGGTATCTGGCCTGGAACTTTGTCACTGAGAACTGGGATTTCTTAAGAAACTCGTAAGTCATTGTAATCCCTCAAATAGTATACATCAGTGAGAATTCCAGAAAATCATCTTTTAATTAGTTAAGTCATTCTCTTGTTTATAATGAGAAACAATTAATCTCAAAATCAAAAAGTATCATCTCAATACAAAATTCCATCAGATTTAACAAACTGAACCTGAATGTTTTCTTCCAATATTTTTTTTCAGCTTCGGTAAAGGCTTTTTCTCATTTTCCAATCTGGTTAAAGGAATTACAGAGGCCTTTAACACTCAGAGTGAACTGGAGCAGGTACTGTCCCCTGTTTTCAATGATTTGAGCACTTAAAGTACACTTACATGTAATTTGTTGCTAGTCACGGGTTTCATCTTTACATTTGTGTCTCCTGTAAAGCTTACAGTATAATGCCAGTGCATGTAAATAAATGATGTACACATACATGTACATGTACATGGAGAAATCATTGTATTCATAGAATCACATTTTTGAGTTGGCAAAGCCAACGTTCATTGGAATCGAATGCCTCAGTTAGGGCCAGCACGAACCGTGCAACGGTCAAAAATCTGTAGTCTTACTTTAGTAAGAAATAGTACCACTATTATTTGGACAAAAACATTTTAAACGACACAATGAGTGCAAGTTGTAAATGATGATTCCAATGCAATTATTGGAGTAAAAAAAAAAGGTATATAGAGCTATTTGTAATGAAGATTCGGAGTATAGTTTTCGTATCGCGTAGGAATTCAACTTTTAAGTGGTCCAAAGTAGCACTGCACTATGCCGGCCACGCATTTTTTTCCGGGGGAATTACCAGAGGTTAGGCCTAATGATAGTTATTATAACCGTTTCGATTTATATTTCATTGATGAAAAGATAGATATAAAATAGTCTGTTGATGTCAATATAAATCGCTATGGTTCTTGCGTCTTAAGATCAGAGGACACTCGGAAGGCCATACGATGAACGGCGTACTGGATTTGTAGTAAGTTCTTGAAAATAACTGATAGAATATTTGAATATTTTCTTATCTGTTGTATAAAGGATTATGAAAAACCACAATTCGAAAGACAAGATCGTCTATTTTATTTTACTGTATGTCGTTATCTGTTTATCGAAGTACGATTTTCGGGAAGGAGGGGGGGGGGGGGGCGTGTTGTGTTTGATTAGGTGAATGAACGATGTACATTACAGTTCGGGTTAAAAGAAGAGCATTGTCCTCGAGGAATATAATTTTTCAAGGCTGAATAAATCTTCACCTAATGACTGCAATAAATGTATATATGTCCATGTACTACTTGTAGTATCCCAACACACTCACTTCATCACGTGTTATTACCGTGGACTTGGATATTCACGGAAACGCTGGGAAAAAATATTCTCCCACTTGAGACTGAGAACTCTCAAATTTCCCTGGGGTGAGATAAATCGATCTCACCCTCTGACGTCATCGATCTCACCCTCTAACGCCATCGCTACCAAAGCGACGTTATGGAAGCAAGGCAAACTGGTGATTATAACAGTCACTCTAGATAGTCGATAACGTGGGAGAAAAACAATCAAACACCACCACGAGGGAGGGATGGCTAATTCTCAATCCTCGTGTAAAAATTTTGCTTGTCCATGACTCGGCAAGCCTCGTCATGGACTTGCAAAATTTATACACTCGGGTTGAGAAATCGCCATCCCTCCCTCGTGGTGGTGTAAGATTATATTATTCTTTTATCCCATATTTACAGAACTACTCGTATAAAGCAAAATGGCAAATCGATCATCCACGTTGACTATGACGTTTAGTCTTGATAAGGCATAGGAAAAGTACTATTTTTGACGTTTTTGCACATACCCACGGGCAGGAACACGTTACGTCGCCTTACAGTACCGTTGTCAGAAGTATTTAAAGTTCTGCACTTAAAACCGTCCGTTGACATTATGCCACAGGTAAGGATATGAAGGAAACCATCCGTTGTCGTGACAATGAGCATGTGTTGAAAGTACCATTTTCTAATTAACGTTGAAATTTTAGAAGTAATACACTCGAAAATTCAATGGGGGATAGTGATAACACTAAGCTATTGGTTTATATGCTTTTCTGGTACTGATATACAGTTTGAAAAGAGGAGATCGAGTTGGCGTCCTCTGATCACCACGTCCTGCACATGTGTTATTCTTCCTTTTTCTTGAAATCTTTGAATATCCAGGTTATCTTATTCCAGAAATATACTAATAATAAATATCAAGTCTATATAATGCTCCTCTGGTAGTGTCATGATGACGAATTCAATTTTGGACCACTTTTTTGGGACTTTTTTCAAATTAGTCCGTTGTCAATCCATGTTGCGAAAGTTCTGTCCGTTGTCAGATGTCCGTTGTCTGCTTTTATATTTTAATGGATGGAATGATACTATGATACCTGTACTAATCATTAAAATTCATCAACCAATACGCACAATTTAATTTTCAACCAATTTAGAATGGAGACTGATTTGCCCAGAATTGAATTTGCCGAATCATCCGTTTTGTTAAGATATCCTTAACATTAAATTTTATTCGTCCCCTCTTAAATTCATCTTCTGGGCTATGGGTGAAAATGGTAAAATATAAATGGAGGCTAAAATGTGAATGTATACAGTATCTTACTTTATAAGTGTATTATAAACCGGTGTAATACAGTAGTTTTCTCGTAGGAAAATTTGCTATATAAGAGGTTTCTTCCCCTTGGAGATATTCCGCTATACATGTATATTAGACTTTCCTCATATTAGCATGGATTTTCCCCATAGAGAAGAAATGTTATATAACCATTTTCATGGTTATCATGGAAAATCCAAACCATTAATGGTAGGCGAGGGAAATCTGCATTAGGGGACTTAAAAGACTACAATAAAGTTTTTTTTTCGCCCGGTGGGGAGGGGGGGGGGCGCTCCAGTAAGTGTATAGGAGTTACAGGGAGCTACTATGGGCAAAATTATGATGGCCAATTATTACAAGTATTTTATTACTTTGTACGTTTATATTCATTATCATTAAGTCCCTTCGATAAAACGGTGCCTAATAACCCATATGTAGGTAAGAATCTTATTGTTTCTGGAAAAAATGCATGCGAACATTCTAGATCAAAGAGCGATTGCATGTTAAGAACGTTCGGAACAATTACATGATAAAGGCTGAGGCTATCAAAATGTCTTCAATGACCGTTATTTGATGTCTTTGTATTTAAGGTTCCCGCACCCTAATAGAGTTACTTCCGGTTAAAATTTTTACACTATTCCCACATTTCCGACAAATACCGATGATTTTATTATCGGGAATGTTCGGAGGTAATTGCATGGGTCATTGGTTGACAAGTGGCATCATCTATATGAGCAAAATTAGTGTATAAAGTATTCTATATGATGAAATAGAAAATCTGTATCTTTGATAATTCTCATTCAAAATGTATTACGGGCTGAATACCTTAACACTATATATGACTTCAAAATCCCTCTAACAATTATTGTTTAATTGATTAATGTATAAATTCATGAACTCATCCTACACCTCTTCAAATTCATGAATCATATTTTCAATTTTAAATCTATTCTATACGATCTATGCTCACGTAACCTGAAAATTATATGATATCCTCCTTTACAGCTTTACAAAAAGGAGAGAGCTAAATACTTTAAGAATTAACTAAGCTAATTTAATTGCTCAGCCTTAGATTCTAAATAAAGATTCAATTCCCCATTCATGCCCAAATACCGCTAAGAGTCATGACAACGGACCATATCTTCTTGTCTTGTCATAACAACGGACATTCTTTATCAAATAATCAAAGTATACAATAAATATACAATGTAAAAGACGATCATTCACATATATTGTTTGTATAATGTTGTCGATAATTTTCTACATAAAATTGGTATATAAAATCAAATAATTAAGAGACAAGATAGTTTTCCTGTTCAAATTTCCGTTTTCGTTGCTGACAGTAGGTCATCGCCAATTAGATCTCCTCATAACATAAAAAGAGTTTTATTTATTTCATGGTAATAATGTATTACTGAAGCGTGTGGCTACCCCCCGTTGGCTTTTAAAAAGAAATCACCGGTTGTCACATTCAAATTTTGATTTGACTTAGCCTTCTAGACCCTCATTTATTCAACCGTGTATATATGTATATATTCAGCGCTTATAGAGCCTCAGTGCAATTCACCGTGAAGACTGACCAGTTATACTGGACATGTGGTCACTTTAGATCAATACTTCGGTGTGGACGCACGCTTTAGTTATATAGATATCTTGACCACGCCGTTTTGAATATGTAAAATTTCAATATATTCCTTATATGTTTGGTGTAAACCAGTGAGCGATACAGCCATCACTTCTGAGGTAAGAATTTACTATATTTTGTATATTTATTTGTACAAAAGTTCATACTTTGATGATGTATCTGAAATTGAGAAATAAGTGAAATCTATTCACTTCATATTTTGTTAAAAACAGTATTAAATACTATCAGGTCTCGTGTTCCATACGGAGTAAAATGTGTGTATTATTGTAATGTAGAAATGTGTATTACAGTTATGTAGTTCAATTTCGTAGTGTGTATAACATTGCATATAATGCGTACGTAAAATTAGTGAATAAAATTCACGGTGTAGTTTGAACTACGGTGTGCAGTACATAATCATGTATGGAATCTTGATTCTGAACATCTATTGTATAACTTTACTTAAAATATTTTAGGCCTTTATGATGTGTACTTAGAGTACCTGCCTCCAGGGTGTAAACCACGACAAGCGCCTAACAACGTGGACATGAACTGTGACAGCGGCTACGCGCTGGTGTTGTGACGTACTGTGATTTGATGTAAACTGTGAATTGTGGAACTGTGAAGTCATCTCATCATCATCATTTGTATTTGTATCGTCGTTAAATGTATTTGTACAGTAAATGTAATGAATGTAGACATTTGAACTTCTTATATTTCAATATTTATATCACTTGTCCGTCACCAATATGCAATGCCCGTCTGTCCGTGACACCGGTTACCTAATGATTTATTTGTGATTTTACTGAAATTTTGTCGATAATTTTCATGACAACGGATTGTTTGCAACATATCCTCACCTGTTGCATAATGTCAACGGACGGTTTTAAGTGCAGAACTTTAAATACTTCTGACAACGGTACTGTAAGGCGACGTAACGTGTTCCTGCCCGTGATACCGGTAAGGAGAAAAATAATCGACACATTGCGCCGCTTCAACCTTGATCAAAAGATGGCAGAAAAGTAAAGAAAACTTATCGAACGTCAATCGCTTGGGTGTGATCATTGATAACGTCATTAGGAAATAATTTAATTTCTATTGTTATAATTAAGAAACGACGATTCCGTTTGGCCGAGAAATTTTGTTTATACCTGTATCAACACAAAACGGAAGTATGTGCTTAGCAACGTCGTTAGCAACACGGTTTCAAAGCCGCAAATAAACGTTGGAAAGCAACAAAATGAAATGATAGTAATCAATGTAATATGTTTTTGGTTGATTGAGGTATCGACACCAAAAATTAAGGAAAAACTTATGCATCTTGCGCTATGCGCACAATGCAGTTTTCCCTAACTTTTTGGTGTTGATACCTCGATCAACCAAAAAAATATGAGAATGATTCCTTAAATCTATACCTCTTGTCTGGGATTTGCTTTTGTCCATGACTCGGCAAGTCTTGTCATTGTACAAGCAAATTCTAAACATTCGGAGTGCATGTCAATTCAGACATTTGTTATGTCATTCATGAATGCTGCGTTGGCTGATCAACATATGAAAATGAATACCGGTACATAAAATTTTATTTTAAGCGTTTTTAGACAATATGAGAAAAATTAGCATGTACTTGTACATGTAAGACACACTTTAAAAGTTATGACTTAGATTTATGCTGGTAGGGGACTAATATCGCTTAGAGATTAAGAAAAAACAAACTTTTTATGCACCCCGGAATAAAAGATTCGGGGGTATATAGTTTTTGGCCTGTCCGTCTGTTTGTCCAAAAAACTTTGAATGGTAAATTATATGGCTTTTATATTTCACATATGTATTCCTTGTCACACAATTTTTCCATAGATACCAACATTTTTATGCCCAGTGACCCTGACCTTGACCTTTCACATACTAAACAGATAAATGGTGTTTATAATCCGCCGGGAGCATTCGTATTTCACAAACAAAGGCTTTATTCAATATTAGACTTTGCCAACTCGCAGGACTTTCAGTCCTTTGATTTTTTAAATCTTGCATGGATGGCTTTCTTAAGGACTTTCCTGAAATTAATTCATTATTGATTATAAAAAAGAAAAAATTACAAAAAGCAGATGACTAGACAAACTGTTGACCATGGGTTGTGCCAAATTCTGCCCTTTTTGCCTTAAAATCGGTAGGTTATAAAAGAGTACATGTACATGATTGTACAATTTACATGTATATACAATGCACAATGTGCTTGTTTATTTCATTTCAATTTCATCCCTTTGCAGTTGGAACAATTCATCAACACTCATCCCGATCTAGGTACAGGAGAGCGAGCTTTCCAACAAGCTGCGGAAAATACACGCTCCAATATAAAATGGATGGAAAAGAATTACAATATAGTCAAGACATGGTTACAGACCATGATGTCAGGAAAACGAAAGGAGAAGAAGAATGTCAGACTTCCACTCTCTGTCATTCCAGAGTTGTACCAGATTGAAATTCAGCCGGACATTTATGGACCCAATCCTGAAGAATTTAAATTTTACGGCAAAGTAAAAATAGATGTACAATGCAACAATGCTACGACAAATATAACGCTGCATATACACAAGCTTACTGTCGACCAAACTACGATTACTGTCAAAGCTGCATCGGGAAATACTGGTGTTGAATTTTACGATCACTATGGGGAAGACAAGGATCGGCAGTTTATGATTGTCTTCCTGAAGCGCCCTCTAGTGGCAGGTCAGAAGTACACGTTGGAGATGACATACCAAGGAAATTTGGAAGACGACTTGGCAGGAGTATATCTCAGTTCTTATGAAAGGGACGGAAAACCAGTGTAAGTTAATTTGTGACACTTTTTGGATAAATGTGTATACATGTACATGATTGTATGTACTGTGTACATGATGTACAAATAGTAAGCATTTTATTAACTTCTTCCGCAGTTTGGTAATAGACCATTTTCATTCTTGTATTAATGTTAGACTTGCATTTTAGGCATTCTGAGACCCGACATCACAACTTTTGACGTTATTCTTTATTATGACATTATAGATCTGTCTCAACGTCAGTCAAAAGTTACGTCAAATGTTGTCATATCCCGTCTTGGCCTGTATAAAATTCAAGTCTACTGCGATAATGTGAAAATCATCTATTGTAAATCTTTTGCTGAGGCGAGGATTCAGGGATCCACCCTTGATTATGATATAAAGTTATAATGCTTTCAGTAATTTAATTCAGTGAGACAAACTGTGACAAATGTTTGAATCCATCTGGCAAGGGAGAAAAAACGATGACACAAAACAGAAGTCTGTATATTATTAATATGTATTTTTTAACTGCAACTGAGTACGAAAATGTTAACAAGCTTCAAGCAAACTCATCAGCATGTATCTGATATCTCAAATGATAAATACATTTACATAATCATTTCAGCATAGAATTTTAAAAAATGTCATTTTCAACCAGAAAATAATTATATGTAGAGACTAATTACACTAATTACAGAGTATTACAAAATTTCATGTAATTTTAAAATCTCGAAATACTACATGTAAATAAAATGTCATTAGTTATCATTTGATTTGTTTTTGTTACCATAGTTACATGGCCACAACTCAGATGGAGGCTACAGATGCCAGGAAGACGTTCCCATGTTTTGATGAGCCAGCTCTCAAGGCCAAATTCAAACTTACCATACTGCGTAAACCAACAAAAATTTCCTTGTCTAACATGCCAAAGGAAAGAACTAATGTTAAAAGGTACATGCATTGTTGAAAAAAGTTTAACTTATTTTAAAAATGAATTGATTTGATCAAACAAGTATTTTACATACTGTAGTCATATTGTAGATATGCATGTTAGTTTACACGTATTTCTCAACACCATCTTGTGTTTAAGCTTTCATCAGATATATCCAGTTCAAATCATTTCCTTGGACTGTCACAGTTGTACAATAAGGAAATTTTAATCATCAAAATTAAATGTTTCATCATGAAATATTTTGATTAAAATTTGATTAAATGAAAAACTAATTAAAAAAGTTAATTAAGATTTAATCATGTTAATCATAAAAATTAGAATTCAATCGTCAATATTTTCTTGAATTTCTGAAATTTTGATTAATATTTTTTTTATATTTTAATGACATTTATAGCTCATAATTTTAGATAAATTATGTTTCATTTAGGGACAATGGGTATGTTGCTGATGTTTACCAAACTTCTGAGAAGATGTCAACATATCTGGTCTGCTTTGTCGTCTGTGATTTCAAAGGCATATATGGAAAAACGAAGCATAACATTACGGTAAGTAAAGTAGGAAATCATAATGAAAAAAAGAGAAGAAAATCTTGAAAATTTTAATTTCAAAAGGTAGACAAAAATTTTTCATGAAAGTACATTCATGTTGATAAATATTACAAAAAATTCTAGTATCAAAAGAATAGATCTACACATACATGTATATACATTTGATCAAGTTTAAACAAACATTTGACCTCATGCATTCGTTTATTTTTGCAGTATGGGGCTTGGGCAAGACCAGAATCTATTGATCAAGCTAAGTTAGCGTTGGAAACCGGCATAGAAACAATTACCTTTTATGAGGATTTCTTTGGCATCAAATTTCCATTAGAAAAGCAAGGTAGGCTTGAAAGTTTCTAATTAATGTAATTAAGAAATAACAACTACATGTACATGTACATGTACCTCACCGTAGTTTATTGCCTATAGTTATTCCTGGGGTAACATGAACCAATCAAATTATCATGGAATTAAAGTTTTAAAAATCATCTAAATTCTGTTATAATTATAAATTTTCAGAAGTTTTCTCTCAAAGTTTAGAAATTTTATATACATGTAATATAATGAAAATACTACAACTTTCCTTGGAAACCTCCATGATGAACGATTGTCATTTTTCAAGCTTTGTGTTTGGTTGCCTAGGTTCATAGTTGTCGAGGACTAGATTACTCGCACTTGACTTGGCTAAATGTAGTAGGTCATGCAAGTGACAATCATATTGCATAAATGATTTGATGATAGACTTATCCTTTGTGACATAGTTTATGTAATTGTTCTCTCAAGTGGCATTATTTCCCTCAGGATACGCCGTCATTAAGGCATAAGGGGTATAATACTCTACTTACGGTTGTTTTGATAGCAGAAAAATTAAATACTACGAAATTGGCCGAAGACGCACGACTTCGTCAATGTTCAGGACCATACATTTTCATGGCTAGTTGAATGAAACATTAAAAAATATCAAATATCTAAAAATATGTTAGATATGGAAGTACATAATTAATTTCTAGCTTTTCAACAATATTGCTATTATACCATTAATACCATAAATACATGTAGCTCACATGGTAACTATAAAAGAAGTACATGTGAATCCCTTAGAACGTACCAGTCCATTACGGCAGAAGCTATCTTCATTTTCAGATATGATCGCCATCGCTGACTTTTCTATTTTTAGATATGATCGTCATCCCCAACTTTTCTATTTTTAGATATGATCGCCATCCCCAACTTTTCTATTTTCAGATGTGATCACCATCCCTGACTTATCTATTTTTAGATATAATCATCATCCCCAACTTTTCTATTTTTAGATATGATCGCCACCCCCATCTTTTCTATTTTTAGATATGATTGCCATCCCCGACTTTTCTGCTGGAGCTATGGAGAACTGGGGTTTGATAACGTACAGAGAGACGGCCATGTTATACCAACCTGGAGTGTCCACAGCTAGTAATAAACAGAGAGTGACCGTGGTCATTACACATGAACTGGCTCATCAGGTCAGAATCTGTAATTCACTTTTCTTCTCCAGTTTTGCTCGTACCCTGTGAGACAGCCTATGTGAGACACATAAGTTGTCTCAAAGGCTCCAATTGACCAATGATAAAAGAGAATCTTATTATCACGTCACAGTAACGTCGTCAGAAAACATGGCGTTAGATGGCATGAAACATTGTTTGAATTCCCTTTTTTCATATGTTTCATGGGTGAAGAAATAGATTCCATCACTTTCTACTGAGTGAGAGATAAAAATTTTCACTTGTGGCGGAATTTTTTCATCTTTTCTTTCATTCCACTATGCTCCACTCGGGAAAAGACGAAATTTCCTTCACTTGTGTAAATTTTTATGTCTCACTTAGTAGATTGTGAAAGAACCTATTTGTCCTTATCACATGTCACCTTCTGACATACTCATTTTATAATATATTTTTAATTAGTTTTTAATCAACCCTGCATATTTGTACATGTAATTTGGTCATGGGGTGATGATAAAGGAAATTTTGAGGAAATGATACCTATATGTGTACTGGAAGTCATCAGAATCTGAAGTTACAAATGTATATTAGATCTGTTTTACATAATATTGCTAATGAACGTAGTGCATCTATGTATATCTTATTTAGGGCAAAATGTGCATTTTCCCGTAGAAGTCAATTATGGAAAATGAAAAAAGTTTTCTTACTACAAA